>CXYZ01007891.1:2408250-2512107 GCA_900006705.1 Sonneratia caseolaris
CCCCCCCCCTCTGAGAAGTGGAGTCACACATTCGATTTGTCAAAGAACTCCCAGTCATTGTCGGACATGTTTCTTTGTTGCCATTTATCTCAAGATGCAGTGTCTTCAATCGATAACTTGCAGCAAGGGTAAGAACTGCAATGACATTGATGAGTTTCAGGTTCAAAACATGAAATGGTTCCACACCCACCTACAGCAGTTTCAGTATGTCTCAGTGTATTTCACATCAACGGCTGTAGGCTGTTCTGTATATTAATCTTGAATCCGACTCCATGGGCCAATTCTTCGGGGGTTTCTTGAAAGTTTTTTGGGAATTGGCTTTCGTCTGATTTTCTTATTAGCAATGTTTATCAAACTTCAGCCACATGGAGGGTCGGTTTTTTTTTTTTTTAATTCCTAACTGGCAGGTGGGCACGATCTCAGCAAGACCACTGGGAATGCCGGTGCTAGAGTTGGATGTGGTAATTGACTTGCTTCCTTTTGTTTCCTTTGAGATGTTTTGTTTTGCCTTTCACATATTCAGTATGCTTCTGTTATCCATGGCAAACCTTGAAATGGGGGTTTCAGCGTAAACAAATAGACGGAATTTGTTGTTGGAATTTCACTTTAAGATGCTACAACTGGTACAATTTCTTCTTCAATGAGTGAGGCCTGACCATTTTAGCGTTGATTATTTTGGCAGGCATTATAGGGCTTCGGTCTTCTGTTTAGATTGAACGTGCAGTACGCCTAGACATCATCATCGCCAACCACCATACGGATTGCAAGTATTGGCATGCATGATTGTCAAATCCATAATTGTTCACTTGCGCTCCTGCTGTTTTTATGTAAAACATACCAGACTGGTTTTTATCCGCTTATTTGCCCTGAGATAATTAATGTGCAAGACACTTCACCATCAAAATAACAAGGTACAATGCTGAACCGTTCTGCTTGCATCTGATGCTATAAAGATGGAAGAGCATTCTGCAATATTAGGCATGCTTGCAGCAGTGAATCTGACACTGTCAGATTCTATTATATGATCTCTCTGGATGATTACTACTACAAGCAGTTTTATGTACAGAATAATTTAAACCTAACAAAGAGGGATGCTGTTGCTCAAGAAGCATTCCAAGCATCAGCAGTGTTCATATACCATTCACTGAACATGTGCAGCAGTTTTTGAGACAGGAATCTACCATTTAAGCTGGTTGTCTAGTAGCAGTCAGAGATTTAGAGGATTGCCACGGACCATCTCCTTAATCCTCTTAACCACATATTTCTATATGACAAGTTGTCATGCAATGATTCGTCTTGGGGCTTGGCTGTGTGGAAGCTTTGGGTGCCGCTTGATTGAGTCTCTTAATGCCATTACCGCCTTCAGCGAAACAAACTTCAGTATCAAGGAAATAACCTCTCATAAGTAAGTTTAACAACCAGATGATTATTATTGAAAAGAAAAAGGAAAAAAAAAAAAAACAGATGATTGAATATGCATAGACCTGATGATCAGAAGCATTGCGGTTCCAAATGCTCACTATATCCTCATTGAAGCGAATCATCGGCACTGCACCACAAATGTTTTTGCCATAATCAAGGCAAGTACCTGGAGAGACATTCACATTCAACCAAGGCAAAATCCACTATTTTTATGATATTGTTGGAAAGACACAACGCCACAACTGTTCATTTTGACTTCAATCTGATGAATTGTGAAGCAAGTCAACAACATATTTAACATGAAAAAAGAAGAACTTAGAAAAGATTGTTCTGAGAAACTAACAGAATAATTCGCAGTCAGATAATCCATAGCAGGCCATAAATCTCCACCTAAAATGCCAACTCAACTGTTGACAACGATATGGTCATAAAAATATTGACTTTCTAATTGCAGGGAGTGTATATTTTTCCATCTATTGCCTTACCACGTCCTCCCAGAAGCGCCCAGAGACATCCTTCTTGAACCTTATTATCCACTTACCCACGCTGCGGTTTGCCAAGTCCTAAAAGAGAATTTCAACTGGAGCTTATACCTTGATGAAGAAAACACACTGATACCACAAACTCCATCAATCTGGATGTTAACTCCCATAAAGGGCTATACCATCCCTAAATAGATGCGAGTCTGTTAGACTTGGCAGTGAGGAAAGACGAGCAAAGTGACAGTAAAACACCCAAAAGCCTTTGACCTGGAGACATGTAGGTTCTTAAGCCCCGTTTTAAGAACTATGCAACAGTCAATAGCTCTATCACATCCAGTGCCAATCCAATTACAGACCTGCTTACCGTACTAAAATGCACAATTTTCATTATGTTGTCCTCATAAGATGTATGAGTCCTGACCCCAGGAGTCTGGTGAGTATACCAAAATATAAACTTGTACCGTTTATCACAAAACATCAATCAAGTGAATAAAGTTAATGATATCAGAATTTAAAACTGTTAAACCAATATGCATGCCCAAGAACATGTGAAGCCATGGATTAGTTATCACTCAGAGGCAGACGATGCAGAGAACAGTTGGTCATCTTTGGAGACATATGTGGGACCTAGCATATAACCAACAGAAAACTCAGAATTCCAGAGAAATTCACGAACCATAAGGGGCTATATTAAAAAATCCTCCTTTATAACAACTTGACCGTTCTCAATTTGCCTCTGCATCAAGCTCGTTTTACAAAAGAGTCAAATTCTTCATAAAGCTACTCCTTGTTATCAGAAAGAAGCTCGGATCAGTACTCCGGGAAAACATTAGGCCACAAAAAATCTAACACGCCAAGTCAGAGGTTGAAAGTGATCAACAATATGATATCCTATGTGCACAATGATCATCATTAGGAATCAAAGCAAAATCTTCATGTACTTTCAGTACGATCCAATTTAGCTCAGCCATCCCACAATAGGCAATAACAGACTGAAAAACTACGAAATAATCATCACCGATGTAGACAAGCTCGGGGACATGTCGAAGCAGAGGAACGCGATAAGAATTAGAGACAGAGGGAAGGAGTGTGAACCTTGAGAGGATGAAGACCGGTTTTGTGCTCGCGAGCTTACAGCTCGCTATGCTCTTCGGCCTCCCTGCTGTTGCCATCGATGGAATCAATAGCAGCCTGGGGATTATCGTCATTGCCCCGTGTTCTCCGCCAACAGCTCGATTTTCCGTACGCACAGCAGCTGGGCGAATCGGCACTCCAGCAAAGCCCTAACCTTCAGTCCCCTTCCCCGCAGTGAGGATCGCAGCACAAGCGGGAATTGGAAAGGGGAAGTGCTTCCTGGGCACACTGCGCCGGGTGCACTGAATTTCCCTCTCCTCCCACCGTTGACCCCTTCGCATACGTTGTACGGCCAATTACTGTTACGGACCACGGGCTTTTCATGGGCTCATTTTAATGGGCTGGGCCTTCTGGCAGTTGAAAATTTTCCAACGTGGAGAGCTTAATTAATTATATAGATGATTTATTTTCTATATTGGGATGTTCAAAAATCACAGTGGATTTAATTGCTACATCTATGTATTAAAGGTTTTTTGACTGGAATCTCTTATGAATTAACAAAGCAAGATAAGCTGACATGAAATCCGTCCTCAGATCGCAGCCTCACGAAAAAGGCCTGGAAAAGACGTGACATAATGTTGGTATAGAAAGAAATCTATTTAGATTTCAATCGTGAGGACCGTTACTCATAGATAATTTGTTCAATCAAAGTACAGAGGGAGTGGTCGATTCTGATATTTCTGGGCTTACGCCCACCAGATGAAAGATAATCTGAAGCTTTTACTCATCTTCGAGGAACCCTTTCTCCTCCAAGAAAGTCACTACTCTGCCCGCCATTGCGCCTGGCGGGGGGCAAACCCCGTCCTGTTGGCTCAGTTCTATCTGTCAAGATGAGACAGTTAAGAATTTTGACAGTTGAAAATGCGGGGGCGAAGGTTGGATTCAAAGTAGAGTTGGATCGAGATCTTTATTCCTGAAAGAATCGGGATTGCCATATTTTGCTCAAAAAGTAACAGGCGCTCACCTCGCAGTCTAAAGGCGGTTCGTAAGGATCATCTATTCCTGTAAAACCTGTGATTTGCAGTGTCTTGATGAATCAACTCATGAACTAAAGAAATGTTTAATCATGCCACTGTGAATGATGAATCAAATCTATCTTCTCTTCAAATATAAGAGGAAAAAAAAAGTTGGGTCACCAGAGCAATAAGAGATGTGTGTTCGAAATCCCAAATGAACATCAATCCTGATTGCTAAGCTCAAGGAGACTCCATATAGAGACTATAAAGAGGGGCATATTTTCAACACAGGCACATAGAGAGTGTACAAAGATCTAACCTTTAATCTTTCCAGACCGTGCCAGCTTGTAGAGGCCCTTGGCATCTCTTTCCTCGCAGAGCTCCAGAGGCATATTCATGTATACCTGCACTTTATATGTCTGTGAATAATTTGAGCTCGAAGTAAGTATAGACCCCCAATCACGATGCTTGCCTCGATGAAGCTTGAATCAGGAAGCATTGCCCGGCATGCATCTCTGTCTTTTCTGTAAGGAGATATCAAGCTTGCGATGCATATTAATCCTGCGTCTGCAAAAAGCTTAGCTACTTCACCTGGTTAATGAAATCAAATGAGATTAATAAAAGAGACGAGACAACAGACAAACTAACAAACAAACAAACAAATACATAAAACAAACACAAGCTTCTTTCTTTTGGTCAAGCAGCTAATATTAAATACCTAAGTCAGAACTATACATTTTATATAAGAATCACTGTCATAAGATCACCTATCGTAACGGCCATAGCATCCCAATTCTGCCACAATTAATTCATCAAAGGAAAAAAAGACAAAGGGTCAAATACAGATTTCATTTCCATCTGACACTACTAGAATCAAAATTATAACGTCAAGCTAAACACAGCCATAAATCAGGTCCAGTGAGTAAACATTTAGGCTCCAGCCCATGAATTTGGTAGTACAACCTGCAGTTATTACTACAACACCAATAAAAGTTCCTTGATCCTAGTTTTTTCAGTCTAAGAAATCTAATTTTACATAGAGCTACTCACCGACTCTACGTATGTTCTCAGTCCGATCCTCAACTTTAAAACCGAGATCCTTGTTGAGTCCATGCCGAAGGTTGTCGCCGTCAAGAACGTATGACAGCTTCCCCCTAACATGAAGTTCTCTACTCAACGAGCAGGCTAATGTGCTCTTCCCTAAAACAAGCAGTTCCAGATGAAATCAAATCTAACGCACCGGTAAAACTTGCACCTCAGAATAAGTAAATAGCCCATTTACACAACACAGTCCCGAACAAACAACATGTGCCGCTGGCTTGCTACCAATGTTTTCTTGAGTACTTGTTTGTCTAGGTACTGAGGAAATTACAAGAATCCAGTTCGCACACCTGATCCACTAAGGCCCGTGATCCAGACAACGCATCCCTTTTGGTTAAGCAGCTTCTGTCTTTCGGATCTCCCAACAGGGCACTCGTGCCAAAATATGTTAGTGTTATTTCCAACGGTAGACATTATTCAGTCCCTGACTCTGTCCACAAATAAAGTGCCGTGTCAATTTATGATGTCAACCAGTGTGAAAGATTTATGGAAAGAGTAATGCAAGGATGCATCAGTGCCTAATGACAATAAATCCTCAGTGTCAACGCAATGTCATCCCGAACTGGCTGGCTACTAACATTCCATGAGATTATCAAAATATCATAATTGAACCCACAGGAATCCGTTAACGACCATCCTTTCATCTAACTTCCAGGAAAACCGTTTTATGGAACATCCAATGTACTTCGGGATTGTTCAACATTGACCTGAAACTGGCGCCAACAATAACAGGGCTTAAACTGCCTGCACTAAATCACAATGCGGCAGATCCTTTCGGGCAGACAACCCCAACTGCAGAGTCAATCAATTCAATCCTACAAGTGAGATGAAGAAGCCAGATCATAAATTAGGGCCACGGGATCTTTTGATCAAGCACTGAAGCTCAAATTCGAGGAAGAAATCGCCAAGATTAGAACTTCCCTGTGAACTCAACGAGATTCGAACAGAATGCAACATTGTCAACGAATTTTGATGCAAAAGAAATCAATGACATGCAGCACCACCCATCGAGTAATAGCACGGCGTCCCTCGGGATCAATATGAACACAAACAGTACCTGCGCTAAAAGAGGACGGTCTGATACGACGAGAGGACCCTCCGAGAACCCCTTCATCTCTATAATCACAAGCTTCAAAGAGCACAGGGAGAGAGGAGGACGGTGCGATCGTAATTGAATGGTGCCTCGGAAGACACGGAAAGAGGAGTGGAGCAGAACGGACAAGACGAAGAGGGCATTCAAAGAAAGGACCTTTTTGGGACTTCGAGGTTCCGTTTTCTACGAGAATGAATGTGGACGCCCTTCGCGTATAGTTGCAGTCTTGTAGAATCCATGAACGCTGTTCCTCCAATTCCTCTGCTTCAGTCTTCCACTTGGAGAGAGGGCACCGACCGGCATTGCTGAAAATGGTCGGTTCCTTCCCGTCGCCTCAAAGTTCCACCATAGTTCTTACATTACAACCGACAATGGTGATCAAATTACAACTAGTAGTCTACATTCCTAAACAATCTAACGTATTTACAAATCACAGCACTTTAACGCTCTGATCTATAACCCGAAAAGATTTCATTGTAATTAAAAATTTTATTATGACATTAACATGTTCAATGAGGAATAAGGCTAAAAAAAATTCCCCCTTTAGTTGGGGTTCCTGCTCGATAGAACAGTGCCTCTCCTAGTACTTCAACAGAACAACAATAAACCAACAAGATGACCCGTTGAACATGGGATTTCGGGAATGTTCTTTTACTTCAGTTCAAGAATCTCAGGGACCATTTCTCTTCATGGTCCTTTAGTAAGTACATTACTCACTCCAAAAGGGAGTAATTTTAAGACCAATTTTGCTGGCACCCCAAATGCCTGTCTTTCCGTCACACCGTATAAACCCTTAAAAAATAAATGAAAATTGTAAATGGGTGACCAGTATTTTCCCTTCTAAGTAAGATGATTCTGCCCTTTTATGAATCAAATCAGATTGAATATGAATTAATTAGGGAATATTAAACTTGTGAGAGAAAAAACAAGCACATCCCCTTCAGCAGGATATGATGAAAAGATACTGAGTGGCAAACTATAACTGATGGGTGGAGGCATAGGGCCCACTAAACGTTGATGGACCCAATTTGGGCCTACCGATTCGAGCTAAATGGCCCAACTCACATAACTTTTCCTACTAACTAGTAGGGGAAATAGAAAAGGTCCTGTTGGTAAATTTCGACTTCGTCAGGGGCAATTGAGCAATGGCATTGCCTCCGATCATGTTCCCGCACGATCACTCCGGCAATCTCTCCGGCGCCAATTACTCCCCCTCTTGGTTCGCATGTGAAATGTCGATCTCAATCCAAAATCCTTTCATTGCCTCTTCAACAAACCGAAAGATAACGTCATGTTTCAATCCGCAGTCGGCAAGGGAAATGTCAGAACGAGGGATCTATATCTGTCTATATCACAGGATTCATTACAATGGAAGAAAATGATGATCGGAGGAACCAGACTATCATCGGAGTTGAAATCCTAGCAGCTTTTAGCCTTCTCTTGCGCCCTCATCTCCTTGAAGTTCCTCCACAGGTACCTCCCACTGGCCATGTCGACGAATACCCAGAATCCATCTTGAACCACCTGAACAATCACACAGAAACCCCCAAATTCCTTGAGGAACAGAGACCGGTTTTTGAGAAACTGCATCGAACCAACGGGTCGTGAAATTGGCCCTACCTCCTTGAGATTGCGCTCCCGAGTTTCCTCCCTCGGGGCGCTGTCGGCGGTCAGATCCTGCAGAGACGCGTCGACCTCGGGGGAGGATCGGACGGTCCTCCAGGCGAAGTAGCCGGCGAGCACGGCGGAGAAGAACACCAGGATGAACCTCAGGGGGCACATTCTTCAGGCGCAGCTGCCGGCGGGTAGGGAGATCTCGGGCCTCGATCTTCTCGGCGGGCAAACAAGTCGTCAATGGAGGCTGAGTGAGAGAGGCTGCGTTGATTTAATACACAGCAGAATTGGTCGTGGCGTGGGTGATGTAGGAAACGATGAAATGTATTGCAGTTGAGTGGTTCTAATGCTGACTTGGTATTGCGTACAAAGTCAAGGGCAGCTCCATCCACCTACTGCAACAGTGCAATTATTTATTTAATAAATTAAGAATTTAAATCTTATAACTAATTTAGATGTGATTGGAAATTTGGACGGCATCGGGGGTGACGACAGTATTAGCATCCAGGAAAAATTATATTATTCACAAATTTAAAAAAATTATAAAATAAAAAGAAATTCTCTATCTATTATTTAAGTACAAATAATATTGTCAAGAGAATCTAAATCTTATTTAAATCCAAGCAATCGATGTCAAGTGATGTAGCTCGATCAGTGCCCGTGGAGGTGCTCTCTCGACGGATCAGCCCCCTCGATTAAGGTGATGAACCCAAGCCAACTTGATGATGTAAGAACAATCTCTTCTGGATAAGTTTGATGAAAATTTTGAAATGGCAAGTAGAGTCCGTCTCTGCATCCAATTACTTCGATGGATTGTGACTACGAGGCGGGCTCGTGTTTTTTTTTATTAAATTATAATTGGATTTTATGGATAGTGGAAAAGAATAGGAAATTGAAAGAATAATTAGATATATGAAATTAATAGTAAAATTTATAATATTTTAATTTACGTGAAAATTAAAATAGTTAAGATAATAGTTAACAACCTGAGATTGCCTTATCTTCATCTGTAATGCTGGGCGACACGTAAGATCGTGCAGTTTCTGAGTACATTTTTTCTTAATGCTATATATGTGTGTGTGTATATATATATATATATATAAACAAAATTGTAATAAAATTAAGCATAATCTGGACGGAGTCAACTATCCATCTTAAAATACAGTAATGGTAAATTTCCCGTTTTGCCCTTATATTTGACTTTATCTAAGTTCCCTGCTAAAATGGGACCGCTGTTTTCTTTGACCTCCGCTCAACGCGGCAACGCCGCAAGGGCAGAAAGGAAGAAACGCAAAACTTAAATAATTTACGCTTCTCTTTTATGATTTTTAGGTGATTAATTAATTAATCGGCTAATTGCTACTATTATTTGTGCCACACGCAGCGGTTGGCGGCCGAGCGACGTTGACTCTAAGGCCCGGCCCCCCTTCTCGATAATGGGCTTCGTAGAGACCCAAGCCACCTGTGATTTTTGGGCTTTATTGGGCTGTTGATCGATCTTGGGTTTGGGCTTAAAGAAAATGCTCCTCGTTCAGGGTGGGCAATGGATGTGCGAAGTGGCTCCTGAATCAATTGCCCCACCACCCACAAAAAAATATCGAGTTTTCGATGGGATTGGACCATCTACTCCTATTATGGAAAATCCCACCGATAAAATTGAATGTGAAATCCCTCCAGTCACTAATATAAAGAAGATTTCACTGTATCGAACCCCAATTTGTTTGGATAATGTTGCTTTGGTGAATGGGTACAAGTGCATTTTAAATGAGAAGGAACCTTATCGTCTGTGCCACTAATGGGGGGAACGGTAGTGCGTCACAGATTCTGAGATGGATAGCATCAAGATTCTTATTGTCAGTGGCATTGCAGTTTGATTCACTTGTTCCAGCATCACCATGACGCATTTTGTTGAGTGATCTTCCTTGATCAACTTGGAAAAGTTTGACATCGGTTCTGCGAAAGGTCTATCGACCAGTTCTGCAACTCACTCTAATGCAAGAAAATCAATCATCTCCTTGCATTATCCATAATCAACTTGTTGATGAGTTCTCCAAAAGTTGGCAATTTCATGGGCGCTGTGGGAGAGAGTCCAAATTGACAGTACCCTTTGTCTCCATCCTTCTTTTATGGGATACAATAAAAAGGAAGGGACTCTCACTATGCAAGAAAAAGGGCAGATAGAGGTCGGAGGAGTGGAATTCCAAACTCTCCGTCTTCAATTGGCTCTCCACCTTCTTTCTTGCAGAGTGAAAAGCCTTCAAAGTTGTGCTTTAGATTGATCTCCACGATTAGCATTTTATAGAGTAAGAGAAGAGCCGTTACTGTCAGTGAATTTGGCATGCGCATGGGAATGGATACAGAAGGGGAAGCTCCTTGTGCATAGAGAGATGCCTTCCGCTGCCAATCTTGTGAATGGTCTATGTTATCCCCGCGGTAACTTTTATTCGCTGAGCAATGACCCTTCCACTCAGCACGATCTATAAAATTGCAGTGAGGGCTTCTCAATGTACGTATACCTTTCTATAGCTGGTCAATTGTTGTGGGAGAGTGCGAGACTCTTAATTCTCTGTCGATTTTGTTCATTTTGTATCGATGTTACAGCAGCTTAGCACCACGTAATTTGAAAGCAATGCAAAAACACTGGACATGTTTTACATTTTCAAAGATTACACGATATAGCAAGCAGTCGGGTGTAATGGCTGTAGATCTCCAGGATGAACCACGAACATCTTGGGATCGTTAGCTGTTGACCATCTCGACCCATAAGAGATTTAAATTGGATGGATAAGGGTCAGAGATCCGATATCCTCCACTGCTGTTTGTTTGGTACTTCCTATCCATTTAAATACCACTCTCACGTTGGAGTCACGCACGGGAGATTAATGGATTTTCCTTCAATAATGTTGAAAAGTCGAGTATCTTTGATCGCTAATTTGTCGCGGACGATAACTCCAAATCCTGAGGGAAGAAGAAGAATCTCTGTTCGAAGAATAAGACTCTGTTCTTTCCCCTGCTCTTCCTCCCTTTCTCCTCTGCTCCACCCTCTTCTGTTGATGACATCTTGTAGGTGATCAAAAGCCAGAGATTCATGTTGGGTATCGAGCTGGAGTCACATAGCCGCAGACAAATTCAACTATCCACGGGATTCTGCTATCCCACGTCTGCTCCTCTCTCTCTCTCTCTCTGTCTCTCTCTCTCTCTCTGTCTCTCTCTCCCCCTAAAACAAACAGTATATTTTTGTCTGTCAGTCTGTGTGTTCTACGTGTGTGGGGAGGTTAATGCTTGTGGAAAACGTGTTCTTTTTGCATGCCGGGGCCGTGTCTGACGTCGATTGATTCATCGTCTTGTTCCGTTACTGATTCTATCTCTGCTTCTCCGTGTGTGGATATGTCGTGTATATATGCGTAGACACGCACATATACATGCATGTATATCAGCAGACTCATTGAGGATTTTCTCTCTCTGTGAATTTTGTGGGAGGAATGTGGTTCTGGTTCTGATTCTTCCATTACCATCTCAAACTTCACATGCAGATTCCCCACTCTCCTCTTAAAAGCAGGGAGCTCAGCTGAGTAGTTGCTGATAAAGTTGATCTTGCCGAAGAAACTGGGCAGCTCATTGCATCTCAGGTATGTAGCAGACACATGCTCCATGTTTCTGTTTCAGATTCAGCCATCGAAGTTTGGGCATTCAAGTTGTAGTAGTCATACATATGGGGCTTGAAGTTGGAGCCTTTTGGAGTCATCTTACTGATCTTTATTGAAATCCGACAAGACCCAGTTTGGTTTGGCCCTTTCCTGTGTGTCCTTCGGGAACTGTATAGGACCAGAGTAAAGGTGTCCCAGGCTACTCTCTTTCCGAGGGCAGTAACTGTTTCACTTATCAAGTTCTCTGCTTTCAGCTAGTTATCCGAAATCAAAGGTCAGTCGATGATGGAGTTCAATGAAAAATTTTCATGATTTCTTGAGCTATCTTTCAAAGAACTTACCTACGTTTTTAGTCGGAACTATTCAAAACGTATTCCATAAGCATGGTGTTTATTAATGATAGTCTTCTCTGAGTTAGCCCGGATAACTCCTCTACCTATAGATAAATTTTCAAAAGATTTCTTTTTGGATAAGCTCAGGATATACACACACACACACACACACACACACTCTTTTGGTTTCCATAGTATTATATTATGATGATTTCTTGGTACTTGTGGAAAATTAGGTTAGTTGGCGCGTCTCTTAGGGGGGCCAAGAAGCTCTTGAAATTTAATTGCGTAGTGATATTATATAATGTTTCCCAGCTCTCTGGGGGAATGCTCTGCTCACCGCATTGATACGCCATCAGTTGAAGAACAGAAATCTCATCCCTGAAAGAGATCACTAATTAACAGAAAATATGCAAGGACAAACAAGAGGCGATTGATGTTGTGAGGAAGGAGAGAAGGAGGGCTTTGTGCATCTATATGGAACCAAAAGGTCCTTGGCTTAATTTAGTGGACTTGCAGTGTTTCCTTTATTCCACTCTCCATCCCCTTTTAAGTTATAAGTCTCATTCATGAACAAAAAATTTGAGAAAAAAAAGTGAGCAAAGGACATTTCAGGGCCAAGAACAAATGGTTACATCCCAAGAGTCAAAAGATGTCAAGGATAGTGAACAACTTCAGGGATAAAAACGAGCATACTGGCTCCTGAATAGAGAACAGCAAGAGCCACCTCAAGCATATTGGCCCATATTTTTCAAATTTATGAGATGTGACTTCGTGAATTTGTCTTTACTGAGACCATGTGAATCACATGCTTGAAAATTAAGTGCCTTTTTCACTTCCTCTGTGATCTTGGTCGACTTCAATTGCCTGGCCATGACCATGTCCCGCAGTAGACAGGAACAGGGAACTTGGAAGGAAATACTAACTGTAGTCTGTTCTACAGATTCTGCTCTAAGGATCCTTAGACTATACTTTACTTATTTGTTCTATGTACGTACTAGCTCCTGCTCAACTGCTTCCTCAAAGGAACCGTAAGAACTTCTACATTGACGTCCTGTCACCATTGTGTCCAATCCATTTGTCGGCATTGGGCAGCAGAAAAAATGAATGCGCTGGTGGCGACAAATAGAAACTTCAAGCTAGCAGCTCGACTTTTGGGGCTTGACTCGAAGCTCGAGAAGAGCTTGCTCATCCCCTTCAGGGAAATCAAGGTACTTGAAATGATACTGATTTTATCCTTATTTCTCTCTTCAAGGTGGGAATAATACTCTGCGGGAAGATAAGCACGTGTTCATTGGCGATGCTAATTTAGCACTTAGACCTGTAATTTGACTGCTTGCATAGTTTTGTACAAGGCAGTGCAGATTTGTTTCTTTCTTAATACTTGGCTTCTCTTATTCACTTTTTCGTAATGATGTTGTTGCAGGTTGAATGTACAATTCCGAAGGATGATGGGACTCTGGCATCGTATGTTGGGTTCAGGGTTCAGCATGATAATGCTCGAGGCCCCATGAAGGGAGGCATCCGATACCACCCGGAGGTTAACATCAGTGTTCTATCTCCATGTCTCCATTAGTTAAAGAGATGACCAATTCAGGGTGAGAGAAATAGAGCAACTTTTCTAGCTTCTGTTTGATTTTATTTTATTTTTTTGTATTTTGTGTGCAGGTTGATCCAGATGAGGTGAATGCGTTGGCACAACTGATGACATGGAAGACTGCCGTGGCAAATATCCCATACGGTGGAGCCAAGGGAGGAATAGGGTGCAATCCAAGTGAGCTCAGCATTTCGGAACTTGAGAGGCTCACGAGAGTCTTCACTCAGAGGATACATGATCTAATAGGAGTCCACACTGATGTACCGGCTCCTGATATGGGAACTGGTCCACAGGTTGAATGATGCAGCATGCCTTGTAACATTGATGCTTTTGGAAGCTTTCTTCCTGACGCCTCCGGTAATGAGATCTTCATTCAATCCAACATTTTTAACCTCATGATTATACAGACAATGGCATGGATTCTGGACGAGTATTCAAAATTCCACGGCTACTCGCCTGCAGTAGTGACTGGAAAACCCGTTGTGAGTATATCAGGGGAGACACACCGTTGGGTTTTCCTTTTCAGTAACTTGTTCCAGATAGTTGCCCTAAAAAATGTTCATCGCTGCAAAAAGCTACTTTTCTCATGTGTCCAACGATCGTTAATACAGGATCTCGGTGGATCTCTAGGGAGAGATGCAGCTACAGGAAGAGGAGTCCTTTTTGCAACTGAGGCCCTTCTCAACGAGCACGGCAAATCTGTCTCAGGACAGCGGTTTGTTATTCAGGTGAACCATCTGGTTGCAGAGATTTGCTACCATTGTGGCTACAAGATCTTCATCAGACATGAAGTGACTAAACTTTCTCGACTTGTTCCCAGGGTTTCGGTAATGTTGGCTCATGGGCAGCCCAGCTTATAAGCAAAAATGGAGGGAAAGTCGTCGCAGTCAATGATATCACTGGAGCCATAAAGAACAGTAATGGAATCGATATCCCAGCATTACTCAAGCATGTGAAGGAGACTCGGGGTGTCAACGGATTCCATGGAGGGGATCCCATCGATGCTAAATCGATATTGGTCGAAGAATGTGACATTCTCATCCCTGCGGCTCTTGGAGGTGTAATAAATAGGTACGGTTTGATAATTCTGGCACTGGAAACTGCAAAAGAATCTATTCAGAACCAACTGTGCTTTAAGAATGGCACCAATGAGAATGCTTTTCGATTGAAGGGAGAACGCGAACGAGATCAAGGCGAAGTATATTATCGAAGCAGCTAACCACCCAACTGACCCCGATGCTGATGAGGTAGGTCTAGTCGATCGAATTTATAAGTTGACCGAGCTTATTAAACCGATGCAATGTTTTTTGGCTTTGCTTTTTCTGATCTTCTTTCTGCAGATTCTTTCCAAGAAAGGTGTAGTCATCCTTCCTGACATATATGCCAACTCTGGTGGAGTGACAGTCAGCTACTTCGAGTGGGTTCAGGTACTTGCTCGTACAGCTCGGAATCCATCTATTTGCTTTTACGATGAATCTAATTTATCACACTGCTTTCTGTCTGAATCCCGAACTGTGTGTAACACGAATACGCAGAACATTCAAGGGTTCATGTGGGACGAGGATAGGGTGAACAACGAGCTGAGGAATTACATGACCAGAGGGTTCAAGGCCATGAAGGAGATGTGCAAGACCCACAACTGCGATCTCCGAATGGGAGCATTCACTCTCGGTGTTAACCGTGTGGCTCGGGCCACGGTCCTCAGAGGGTGGGGGGCCTAAAAGTTTCTTTCTAACCTAACCAGCCGGCCCCTGAATAATCATGCAGGCTTCGCTAAGAGATAGAGCCCTTAAAACATATAATTCTTGTTCGAACTTCAGGGTTTTTGGCTTGCTTGGTTGCAATGCTACTCGTCATTGGTACTGTTTTCGTTGCTGCAGATGAGTTTAAATCAGGCTCGGGCCTTATTCACTTTTTTCTTATCATAATTTTTAAAATTGGATTGGACTAGTAATCAATATAAATATAAGTTTATGAGTAAGATTGGAGTTTAATATATTGAATCATATATTTAATAAATAATATTAATAATATTTAATAAATAATATTAATAATATAATATTACTACGCACCATCTCCGCAAGTCTTTAAGTCCTCCATTGTTGCCATGCTTTGGCTGAATGAACAGACCGTAAGACTAGTAAGCAAGAAAGACGAGAGACCGAACTTAAATGTCGACAATCAACGATTAGAGGTAAGGAAATGATCACTTAGAGTGGCCATGGGAACCCCCATCTCGACAATAAAAAGAGTATTAGAGAAACATCTGACGTCTCAGAAGGGAAAAGATAGCATGTACTTGTCCAGTTAGACAGTGGTTGAAAAGGGAAAAGATGGAAAATTAGATCCGTTTGCATCCAACAATTCACTTGCCCATTTCTGAGGATCCTAGTCACAAAAGTTTTCCCCGTCTGAGACAGAAGAAAGTAGCATAGTACAAACAAACTAGATTGACCTCACTCCAGTGAAATGTCATTGACTGTGAGGTAGTACCCTGCAGGTTGGGCAATACCACTTCCCCCTGAATCTTGTCTCTGAAGTCAATCCAACACACGAGTAATGGAACCATTCCCCACCTTGGCACTGTCAACCAAAGATAAGTCATATCTCAAAATATCGTCATAGGTCAGAGAGTAAGTGCAAGTATAACGAAAGATCAAATGCATATTTCTGCAGAGCATGTATGGGGTGCATTGCCAAGCGACATAATGTCGCTTGAAAAGGAAAGGAAGAAAGAAATGATGAGCGTCAATCGAAGGAAAAACTCACGTTTTCATTGTCGCAAGCAATCATATCCCCAAACGATACCTGAACCCAAAATAAAAGCAACAACACTCAGTATATAAATGAAAAAATTGCAATTCACTGTTACATGAGGTAAATTTGGCAACATTTCGTGTTAAAATAAGAAGATTTCAAAAGACAGGACCTGATGACAAACACAATAAGTAGGCTCATCTGGGTCAATAGGATGATCAACTTCAACAGGAGTAGCAAAATCCCTCTTTTGGCTTCCTGGAGGAGGCATGAGTTCAAAATCTCGCTCACGGTCCCGATCTCGTTCCCAATCCCTATGATCAAACCTCTTTAATAATTGCGGTGTTCCAGTAGAGAACTTGCGCTTATCATTCTTAGTGATTAATGGCAACGGAGGAAGGATTGCTGGTTCATCTGGAGGTAGTTTTCCTTCTGGAAACCAAAAATCAAAAGGGTAAATAACATGTAACAGGAAACATCAAAGAAAACCCACGGTAAAGAACTTGCACAGGTAGTCCCTCCACAGCAACTACTTTTATTTATGTTTAACTTAAAAAGAGCATCCATGGCAATAACACTGGAAGATCATTTAAGAAGAATATTAGAAAAACTGTTCAAGCTCCTTAAGAAGAAGTCTTAAGAAAATATAGCTAGTGTAGTTGTTGCAATTGACTTCAATTGGAACAAGATAATTGGCTTACCAGTATTTAAAATACTGAGCTTTAAATTCTTCCAAATTCTCCTAGTTGCCTACGATCATAAAGATCTACAACTTTTCTTTAACTATCATTTTTGCTCCCTCCCTCTCTCCCTCCCCATCTCTCTTTCTACGCACACACATATAAGAGAAGCAGATATTACAGGATGGGAGGCATCCTTGTAATGCAGCATGCCTTAGGTCATTATATACAATGATAACTTTCACATTCCCATGCAATCTTTAGAATACCTTGCTTCAGGTCTTCTGCAAAGTTATTCAGATCTTCATCTAGCCGTTTAATGTGGCTGTCTATCTGAGGGAATATCCCAGAAAAGGATTGTGTTAGTTTCAGTTGCATTGAGGACCGGTTGTTCACTCTAATTGGTCATAAAATGGATGCATGAAATATGACAACCACATGGAAAGGCCACACAAAGCAATCTCAGTGGATTTACGAACAGCTGAATCAAGACTAACTACATTTTATAAGCCAAAAAGAAAACATATCTGAAAATTTTGTACAAATTAGTTAAACGGTGGCGCAAAAACAACAGGGACTAGCTTACAGTTCCAACACCCTTCTCTAATCCAAGGAATTCGGTAAGGATCAAAGCTTACGAGGTCAAATGCTTGGCGAGCAAGCAAGACCTTCTCAGTACACAGATTCACCGCATTATCCTGATTGGCCTCTATATCTTTCCGCATTTTCTCAACAGCAGTCTCCTCGTCTTCATGACCATGGCGATAACTGTAAGCATTTTTGTTTCCTTTCATTGAGCTCTGCAAGGAGAGTCCCAAGTAATTCTTTGTTTGTTCCTGTGTCTGGTTTATCATCGCTTAAGCCAAAAAAAAAAAAAGGAGAACAACAATACCATCAACTCAAAGATAAATTCAAGCTTCCCCTGAATAACAATTTGAACAATTTTTAGCTAAATGCGTACTTTGGGACCGTTCATCGAGCTCTCTGATAGTTTTGAGTAGCCTCTGGAGCTCCGCAGGCAATGTGCTCGCATCTGTGGAAAAACTCAAAAATCCAACACTGAAAACTCACATGAATCGGCAACAAGCGAGAAAATTTGAAGTAGCAGCAAGGAAACTTACACTCGAAGTAGTCGTCGATGTAAACACCGGTTCTTGCGACCGCCATTTGATGCCTCCTCGAGATAGATTGCGGACTCCTAGGGTTTGCGTGCACTTCGAGCTCTCTCTCCCTCGGAATCTCAACTCTCCGTTTATTTAAAGTGCGCGAGAGGGAAGCAGCAAAACGGCGTCGGTTTTGCTCCGCTCGCTCCTGCACTGGGAGCGCGGGTTAACGGGAAAACGATGAAAGCTCCCCAAACGGCAACCTCCGCGAATTTTGACCGTTGGGTTCGCGGGGAGAATCAAATTGGGCCAGCGCCATGGCGGGGAGGCCCGGCTCACGATGGGGTTCATTTTTTAGGCCCTGGCCTGGCCCTTTCCCCCTTTTACACGTACCGGCTGACGTAATGCTAGTCAACTTTCTAATACTATAACCATTCAGTCCACTATTATTATTATTATTATCCTTCCATTAATTGAACTCCTCCATCTAAATATAAAACTGAAGAAGGAGTACATTCAATTTCAGATTTGCAGAGATTGCTATCGATCCTGACTGCTTTGCATTCTTGCCATCCAACAAAAATGGAAACAACGTCCTCCTCTCTCCCCCTCCACGGCCGAGTGGCCATCGTCACCGGCGCCTCCCGTGGCATAGGCAGGGCCATTGCATCCCATCTCGGGTCGCTCGGTGCCAGAGTTGTGGTCAACTACGCTTCCAACTCTGCCCAGGCCGACCAAGTAGTATCCGATCTCAACTCCGTGGAAGGTCCTTCTCCGTCTCCCCGGGCCATCGCGGTTAAAGCCGATGTATCGGACCCGGATCAGGTGAAGCACCTGTTTGATCGGGCCGAGCAGGAGTTCGGCCCAGGCCAGCTCCACATCCTCGTGAACTGCGCTGGGGTTATGAGCCCAAAGTACCCGCCCCTCGTCGACACGTCGCTGGAGGACTGGGAGAGGACGTTCAGCGTGAACGCCCGCGGCGCGTTCCTCTGCTGCAGGGAGGCGGCGAGCCGCCTAAAGCGTGGCGGAGGAGGCAGGATCATTATGATCTCGAGCTCCCTCGTGGGGTCTCTCTTCCCAGGGTACTCGGCCTACGCCGCTTCCAAGGCAGCAACGGAGACGATGGTGAAGATACTGGCGAAGGAGCTGAAGGGATCCGGGATCACGGCGAACTGCGTAGCCCCGGGGCCAGTGGCGACGGAGCTGTTCTTTGCCGGCAAGACGGAGGAGGTGGTGGAGAGGGCGGTCGACGCCTGCCCGATGAAGCGGCTCGGGCAGCCTGACGACGTGGCTTCCGTGGTGGGGTTCCTGGCCACCGATGCCGGGGAATGGGTCAACGGGCAGGTCATCCGGGTCAACGGTGGCATGGTTATTTAAAACGAAGACGTCATCATCATTTTAATTTCTTCATGTGATCTTCGAACAATGTTGCATCGAGTGAATTCACATTTGACATATAATAAACTCCACAGTTTACCAGTTATAGTGTATCGATGATGCAGTTCGGGCAACTGAGAAAAGTCTATATCATGAATATTAATTAATAAACATGCTTATAAAGCGAGGTTGTTAGGTGAGGCTACAGCCAGCCCGATCCATTGGGCCGTATGAGGAAGCCTTCTCAGCCACGGTGGCAGTCGAGAGAAGGAAGTAAGAAGGAGATAGATATTCGAAATGGGTCGGAAGAATATGTGACCAGAACATGTGGTAACGGTTTCTTCCGTGCCATTGCCCCTCTCGTTCTTCAACGAGGATGCTTCAAACATCAGTAGTCTTCTCGCTTTGATTCTCTCTTGCTTCAGTGGGTCTCTCTCTACGGAAGACTACCCGCAGGAGTTGATGGCTCAGTTCACAGCTCAGGGACGAGTGAAGCTGCTTGGCAACGGTGAGGTCTGGTCGGTCGGGCTCGGATCGATTGATCCCCTCCCGTACAAGCTCCGATCCGTCTGGCTTCACGGCCGGAAGTTCAGGTTCTCTGGTCCATCCGCGAAGCTCCACTCCTCTTCTCATTCTTCTTCACCGTCCTCTTCGGCTTCTTCTAAGGACAGGTCGCGCAATGTCACCGGCAGCAAGCCGCGGAATGTGAGTGAGGAAAGCGTGCACGTTGACGGGGATGATGATAGTGATTACAGCGACGAAGAGTCCGGAGAAGACGACGACTTGGCATGTTTCAGAGGTCTTGTCCTGGATCTCTCCTACAGGTCTGTCCTGGGATCCCGTGTAGATACTATCATTGACGAGGTTCTGCTAAATGAAGCTAGTTTGCCGCTCACATAACTGTTCCAGTTATGAAATTTCGTTGCTCTGATTCGATCATAATCACTTCATCTTCAGCATAGAACGTGTTGTTCTTGATTATCTTGGAAGTACCTAGTCGCAAAGTTTAATCCTTTTCTTTTGTAACTTCTTCTTCCTAACTGTCGCCATTTTCGTTTATCTGTATCTCCAGGCCTGTGAACGTTGTCTGCTGGAAGCGTGCAATATGTCTGGAGTTCATGGAGAAGGTTGGCATTAGTCGTTAGTAATTATTCTCTTCTCAGATACTTATAAAGGAAGTTGATACTGACAGGAAAAGGCGTATTTGATTAGTAATTCCCTTTGAATATTGTTTATGCATTATCATAAGCAAAACGGTACTCCCTAGGGTACAAATTGTTTATTGTTGCAGTGCTCGGAAATTGCCGTTCGTCGAACAAGTTTAATTTTTTTAGATCAATGGGTTGCTATTGTATGGTTTCCACCGTTAAGTTTCTGTTTTTGGCCTTTACAACTGTGATCCTGTTATGACGGCTTCTTTCTTTGTTGCTGATGTGCTCAAGGATAATAGCCAGGCCACTTTCAGTGCTTTTTGAACTCTGTCCTGATTTTTCATGGATGCAGGCTGATGTATTGGAATATTATGATCAGACTGTTAATTCACCGAATGGATCATTCTACATACCTGCAGTTTTAAGAGTATGTTCTTTCATTGTTTCATTATTTTCTTATATATGTATTATATATACTTCCATTCCAAAGTTGCACTGTATCTGTTTTTGGCTCTTCCTTCATATTCGCTTATGCTGCTATAATTTTTGCTCCTTTCCAGGTCCCACATTTACTGCAAGTGGTTAAGAGGAGGAGGGTCAAAAATAGCCTAAGTCGGAAAAATATTCTGCATCGAGATAATTATATTTGTCAGTAAGTAGTTTCTTGGGCACAGTTGTCAATGCGTTATGTTACAAATTCAGCTGCGAGGGTACAGCTGCATAACTTAATATTGTTGGTAACAAGAATGCATGACTTTTCTTTTTATGGAAGCTAACGATTGACTCTCCTAGGTTCTTGGCGTTGTTCCACCCAGATCTCTCTCTCTCTCACTCTCTCTCTCTCTCTCTCTTCTTCTTCTTCTTCTTCTTATAAAGTGGGGCAGAATATGAGTTCTGATTTATGTCAGAGATGTTTGTGCGAAGTTCCTATCTGTCTGGAGCTGACAAGTTAAATTGGTAACTTATCTTTTTGTAGGTACTGCTCTGCAAAAGAAAAATTAACCATTGATCATGTTCTTCCAATTTCACGAGGTGGAGAATGGAAATGGGAAAACTTGGTGAGATGATCTAACCTATAAATTTTACACTTCCGCAATATACTGTTGTATATACTGGTTTTCATCGGGATATGGCCTGGGTATTTATTGTCAAGTTTTAACTAAACCAAGACTTTGCAGCCCCTGACACCTTTCCTTGGGATTGAATAATAAATAGTAAAAATAGCAGAAGTGTGTCATGCAACAAGGAGGATATATTGCATAGTCATTGAACCAGACTCTATTTTATGGCTTGCTGTCTCAAAAGCATAAGAAATATTGGTCTAGTACAAGAAAACTGACTGTGGGGTGGTGAATACTTTAGTGGAATATACTGAAAGAGACTTGCACTTTGTAATTGGTTCACTGATTCAAATTATTGATCAATTCAAAACTGAGGAATTCTGCATGTTTAGCTTTGCTGTCGGTCGACGAGAGTTCTTGAAGCTGTTTAATCCCAATGGGATTGCTTCTAATAGTTCTGTTACCCCTTGAACAAGAACGACTGTGCTCTATGTTGTGGCAGGTAACTGCTTGTTCAAGATGCAACTCGAAGAAAGGTAAAAAAACATTAGAAGAAGCAAATATGAAGCTCATTAAGGCCCCTAAGGTAATGAAGCATCAAAAGGATCCTCAGATTTGCAGTGCCCTTTTACATTTTCCACTACAATGTCTCTGCTCTTATTGTGCTGTTAAAGTTTGATGTATGGGGAAAGATAATCAAAAGATTAATCGCTAATAGCTTGATCTGCCTGATGTGCTCTTCCTCGTTCCCACAGCTCCATACTACTGTAGAGGACAAAGATTAAAGTACTGCTGGTCATTGTTGCAGGGCCCAAAAGACTATGAAATACTAGCTATACCTTTAACAACTGCTGCAATAAAGATGCTCCGTACGAGACAAGGAATGCCAGAAGAGTGGCGCCAGTATCTCGCTAGATCCTCCGATCTATGAAATGTGACAGTAACTGCTGTTGTTTGTACATTCTTATGCTCTTATATAATATGCGTTCTTACTGTTGGGGGTCTAAGCAGTGTCTCCAATGTATCATTACGTTGCATAATCTATGTAAGCATATTCTTCTTTTGCCTTGAAATGTATAGATTGATAATGTACAGGCAACTGTGGATGACACCATGAAATTATGCATTAATAAAATCGCTGTCATTTATTAGTATCTTGTTTTATGGATGGGCTTCTTCATGCTTTTCTGAGTTCAAGGTTTATTATGTGAATACCTCAAAGACTTGTAGGGGGGGAAAAAGAACAAGAGTTCTCCTCTTCATTCTATTATTTTATACCCGCTACTCGGTGTAGGAGCCCTAATTTTCATTCTGTTAAGACTTTCACACATCTCTGGAGTTGGAAAGGCGTCCATTTCTTGCTTTCTCTCCTCGGTTGCCTGTTTGCTTCCTTGAAGATGTTTTTGCACTTACTGGAGGGAGGTGTAGTTTTGTTAATCTGCATATCCTGCTGTTCTTGTTCCGCAACTCAGATTTGCACGTGCGTTTCTTACTAAAATCCATGACAGCATCTGTGTATCCCTGTGACTGTTACTGACAGCGGACTCACATCCCACTGGGAACTCCACAGGGGTAACCATCTCTAATAATTCACTCTTCTGTGCAAGCGGTTAGCTTTCATCATTTCCTGTCAAGAATAGGAGCTTTAGTCCCTTGCCGTGGCATGCATTACTTGGCTTTGATCATGTTCCTACATTTGCACTTTAAACGAGGATAGATGATAGGCACCTATTTCTCTCGTTGTCCTTACAACAACTGAATTGCCGTTTACTGTCATTGCAGTTGCATCGAGAGAGGCTGGAGTGATGGATTATACACAGAGTCTGTCCCTTTTGCACTCACTCTCTGCCATTCGGACTTTCAAATTGCCTTGTGTTTTCCTCAATTGACTAGAGAAGGGTAAGAGCTCTCCTACCGGCCCATGTATGGCTTTCGAGTTGCTTTGTGGGCCCTCCTCCCATCGTGTTCCCATTTCAAAGACCTCAGTCTGGCCTTGACATGCCTGGGATTCTAATACGTCAAGCAGTCTGGTTTTTTCGGCGGATATGTACCGAACCATAACGCTCCCTCAAGTGAATTGGTGCCCGAGAGGGTGAGAGGTCAATTCCACTGTTTTGGTGGATAATGCCGTACTCCTCGTCACGGGGCAGAGGGATGCACTGTTTGTTTCCACGGTGAGGTCAAAAGAAACAACGGAAAATTGTTTCTACGCCCTTAAAAAAAGAAAAAAAAGGAGAGGGAAGGAATTTCAAACCTTCAACCCCACAACATTTTTAAAAAAAAACCCAAAAATTAAAAATCAAATTTATAAGGATGGATCCCTAATAAACCCTACTCAAAGGTGGGGCCCGCCAACATTTCTTCATCCACGTGTGTTGTTCCTTCCCTGGCAGACGCACTCTTCCCTGGATTGCCCCTCGGCGTGTGTTGCGTCATTTCCAACCAAAAAAAAAAAACTGGAATATGGATTGAATTTCTCTTTTTTATATACGTATATTTCCGGTGAATCTACGAAAAAAAGTAGTGGAATTGCTTACCGTGCTTCGACAAAAGAAATGCAGACCTATTATGTACAATAAAAAAAAGTCTAGTTTGCTGTTTGAGAGAGAGAGAGAGAGAGAGAGAGAGTGAGTGGAGCGGAGGGAGGGAGGGAGGGAGGAGTCCAAGATATCGTACAAAGCTCTGCTCTTAGTTTGCAGTGTAAGGAGAGAGGTCGAAAGGACAGTGCTCTGTTTTTGTGTTGCAGAGGGGAGAAAAGGCCCGATATCTTCAAGACTGGGGAAATAGAAGTCTGCATATAATCCCAAATTTTGGTAGCTTTCTCTGGATTTAACATTGATTGGCTAATTAATTCTTGTTCTTTTTTTTGCTCAATGTATGGAAGAAAAAAATGCGGGTACAATGCATGGTAATGAGAGAGACAGAAGGATCCGCGCCTCTATTTGATCTGATTATGACGAACAAAGCAGGGATTTTTCTTTTAATCCATCGTTAAGACTCATCTGCCGACAGAATTCGAGGTGGCCCTTTTCCTGAGAGATTCAATGCAAGCAAAAGTGATTTTAATTCATCCCTTAATAAGTTCTGAATCCAATCCTTGTCAGTGAGCAGTACCGAGAAAAAGCCCCGCTCTCCTGCTACTCTTCCATCCCTGTCCTCGAGCAAACTTTGTCTATCATCACAGAACATAATTCATATCATCTTCTCTCTACGTCCACTGCTGCAGTTGCTGCTCTCTCTCTCTTTCCTCTTGTTTTTCTTGACTGTGTGTGAGCTTGGGAAGAATCCGCAGGGTAGCCATGGTGTGTGGCGGCTTAACCGCTGCAACAACCACCACCCTTGACGACCTCTTCTCCTCCCAAGGCACGGTCGGTCCGCTTAACATTTGGCTTGAAATTTCTCGAAAATGAGTTTAAAAAATCGCACCCTTTTCGTGTTGTTTTCCCCATTATCGCGCTCCCTTATGTCCTCTCTTGGTAAAAACCGAAGCTTTACTGCAACTGATCAACGTTTGGCTCTCTGAGTCTCAATAATCTCTCACCTTTCCCCTTGTTTCTGGGTCGGTTTCAGGAAGTTGATGTGGGAATGGAGTGGCTGTCGACTTTTGTGGAGGACTGCCTCTCTAGCCAAGGAAGTTGCCTCCCTCCACCCAAGGCAAGTGCTGGACCCATGACCACAAGCCCGGCCACCTCAAACCCGGTGAGTTCCTCCCACCTGCGAAAGCCCCAAAATACGCCTCCTTCGTTCCACAGCTTCGCCGTAGCGGGGAAAGCCCGGAGCAAGAGGAAGAGGATCGACGCCACGAACTCGAGGGCTCCATTGACCCCCTCTTGGTCTCAGACTCACCTTCTGAGCACGGCGGTTCAGACCCTCGACCACTTCCCCAGCTCGGACCCGCCGTTGCTGGATCAGGCGTACTGGTTAGCCGACAGTGAGCTCATTGCCCCGAAGAAGAAGGCATCGGCGGTGGCGGAGGAGAGACCCAGAAGGAAGGATAAGTGCACAGCCCCACAGGAGGAGGAGGAAGAGGAGGAGGAGGAGGAGGAGGAGGAGAAAGGCGATGGAAAGGGGTTGAAGGGCAGCATGGGGGTTTCGCAGCTGAGGAGGTGCACCCATTGCCTCTCCCAGCGGACTCCTCAGTGGAGGGCCGGTCCGCTGGGCCCCAAGACGCTGTGCAACGCGTGCGGGGTGAGGTACAAGTCCGGGAGGCTGCTCCCTGAGTATAGGCCCGCCAAGAGCCCCACCTTCGTGAGTTACCTCCACTCCAATTCCCACAAGAAGGTGATGGAGATGAGAAATAGAACTGGAATCGGTGTGGGAGCGGAGTCCTCCATTTCTGCTGCTGATGAGAAGGGCGGCTGACGGATCCTTTCTCTCTTATCCACTGTAAAACCATGGTAGGCCTTAGACAGGAGTCTGAATTAGTGTTGATTCCTCGTGGTTGATTAGCATTAGCCCTGGAAAGGAGGGTTGTATACAATTATTAGCATCGCCATGACCAGAAGGAATATTGTCATTAGTTTCTTATTATCGTATCTCTCTTTTATCGAACATCTTATTCATGGAAATTTTGTACTTTGTTATCCTTATATCTCTCTCTTAACTCCTTGATTCACACGCCTATTTTGTGACATAAGAAAAAAATTCCAGCCCCTAATGAATTGCCTACTGATCTGTTTTGCAACTTGATGTCTTGGTTCTAGTGGAGACTTGCCAAGACTGTTCTCTCGGTCGAATCTGTGTGAGGCGGGATTATTTGATTAAGTTATAGTCTATTTAATTTTGAATATTAAGGAATGTATATTAAAAATCAAAGCTACATTCACGTTCTGACTCAAAACTGTGTATTTCTTATGCTGATTCAAGTCAACAGGGTGGAGGAAAACCAGTCTGTCGGTGGACAGACAGCTAATATTTTTCTTTGGAAAAACCATAATGTAGTACAAAAATTCACCATTTACTGATCAAGCACGTCTAATTCTATACTGGAGCTGGTCGGTTTGTTTTCAAGTGACTGACGTTAATAAGAAAGGCAGTGGAAGTACTTACTGTAAAGTGGCAATATGTTATTCACCCCTGTCGAAGATTCAATATCAGAAGTCGATCCAATGAAGGCCAGAATACAATCTAATGAGGATGCAAATGATGTAGAATCCGAAGAAACGGGTGGAAATGGAAATAAATCTCTTAATTCCTTATATGAGTAACCGGAAACAAACCTCGTGAAGGTCTCATCGATGGTGGCAGGGCAGTATATGGACAGTTCTGTAGCGTGTCCCTGTCGCGTGCTCCATATCAATGGTACCAGCAGTGTGACAATGGTCCAAATCTCTCTTGTTTCTAGAGCAGAAATGATTCTTCCTGGTATACAACAGTGCGTGCGTATATATATATATATATATATATATGTATTTATGTCACCGTACATATGTGTGTGGGACATAGCCTGTAGGAAATTTCTCATGCCTCCTCCATATCCAATGGCTTACCATGTTCTCTTGCAATCATTCATCTCCACTGTTGACTTTTGTCCATTATTTGAACTTTCTTTTCTTCTACTCCAACTGGAAGCACCAGCATCAACGCTTATCTCATTTCGGCATCATGCTTTTTCTTGTCGGCCGTGTTCCATCTCGTGAAAAGTGGAGCCGAAAGGTGGAAGGGGATGCCCATATCGCGTTCGGCCTCTGGTTCTGTTGGTCGTATCACTGGGAGATGACACGCTCAATCCTAGAGAGGTAGAAGTGGAGCGCCTACTGACCATATATATGTAAGGCCATGTGCTCCACTTGTTGAATGACTGGTTTGCATTTATGGCAGCATGGCATCCATCACGCGGCAAATGAGCAGAGGTCTGTAAGGCTTCGGGATTTATATGCCCGTCCATCGTGGTCGTCGGTCCTGTGTCATACGGTGGGAGAGGTCTGTGCCGGATAATTCCTAAAAGGCGCAACTTACAGACGGGGGGCATGGCTCATCGGACCCTCAGATCTGGACTCGAAAGGGCACAGTGAATTAATTATTAGCGTACGTCGGTAATTTCATGTCATCTGTGGCTGTGAGGAGCTGTTCCTATGGCGGAGGTTAGTCAGAGGCTAGGCAGGCCTCGCTGCCTCGATTCCTTCTGGGGGCCGAAGTGGAAGCCCAAAGGCCCGATCAGTTATTAGATGTTCGGCCGGTCAGAGCCCGTGTTGGTGCCCAGGTTAGCGGTGACATAGATAATCAATCAATCCATTTGGGGGGCTTAGTGCTGCGAATCAATTTTGCTGAATTCGGATCATCTGGGATACGTTATTCAAGTAGTGACACTGGTGCGAAGATGATGCTTTCGACCATCTGTTCTCTTCTTCTATTCTATTACTTTGGTTTAGTGCTGATCAGTGATCTCGGCTCATTGAGTCCTCTTCTTCCCTGAAATTAACTTCGACCGCCAAGTCCATCATTAGTCTTTCATATAATGATTTTTCGGGGAAAAATGATGAAATCGTTGTTACTTGTCGGTAAGGGAAAAGTGAAGAATCATCCAGAAAATAGTGGATTTGAATTGTATAAATGTGAACAAGAAAAAAAATTATATTGTAATTGGTAAAGCTAGACTAATTAGTTAGCACCCGAATCTATACTAACAGGTCCCATTGGATGTCAGGATATCAAGAGTAATAATGTACATTGAAAACCAACAATTTTCATGGCTCTCAATCCGCAAATACTTATCAGTAAACGATGGATGAAGCACGAATCTGCTCAATCTTATTGAATTGGTAAAACGGAGAAGGAAAAAAAACAATGGAAGGTACAAAGACAAGTACCTTGAAATAGCACAGAAGTAAAAGCCAAAACGGAGCCTGTGTACCTACTCAGTCCCATAAAGGGAAACTACATCAGCAGCATGAACATGTATACCAGCATCGTCACAATCACAAAATCAGCCCGAGATGAGCTCAGGGGAGAGGCCGAGACGATCTGGATCGGGAAAAGGCAGCTCCCCTGCGAGATATTCTGTGTGGTGACCGTTGCCAAGCCCTGGAAGTTGCAGCTCAGCGGGTCCTGGTTATTTACTTGGAAGTACATGTTGAAGGCGTAGGAGGCATTCGCACTTGCGTCCAAGTTGTTGCACGAGGAGCCGTACATCAGGGCCGTGCAGTCCGAGAATCTGCAGGCATAGTCGATGTTGTCCCCGAGCTTGCTCAGGTCGTTGGCGTTGGGGTTCAGCATGCACCACTGGTTAGGGAGATATTGCACGTCTTTCGCCGGAACCGGCATCTTGCTCTGGCCCTGCCCCGAGATATCCAACGCAAACTTCGGAGTCCCATCGTACCTGTTTGTAAAATTCGTGTCACTTCACTTTAACTTCCAGATCGGTTGGCAAGAGGATTTTGAGTTCCAAGACCTTTTAGGATAGGCTCAGTTTCAGGAACTTCATCTGCTCTGCGTTTTGACATACGAGAAATGGTGGTGTTACCTGAAAATCCCCCAGTGCCGCTCGAAGTTCCCTGGTGCAATGCTCTTCGTGTCTTCATCGAGTAGCCCGAACAGGTACATCTCGATGTATCCCGGCCTCCGAGGGGTCCCTGTGTTTGCTGCAATTCTTGGCATGAGCCCGTTGTAGAACTTGTAAGCATTTGCAACATTCGCATTCCTGTCCCCGTCCGTGGGCCACCCAACTTCCCCGACGATGATGGTCATATCCCCGTGGCCAATGGAGTTCAGGGCGGCAACGCAGGTGTCGAAGTTGGCATTGAACACGTTCGTGTACTGGATCCCGTTATCCACCACTGGGGTGGCTCCACCATCGAAGAAGGCGTAGTTAAAGGGGAAGTCCGGGTTGAGGTAGAGGCTGAGGAACGGGTAGATGTTGACAGTGAAGGGGGCGTTGTTCTTGGCTAAGAACTCGACAATCTGGGTCATAAGAGAGCTTACGTCGCTTCGGAAGATTCCGGCAGAAGGAACTGGGTTGGAATTCGGGGAGTAGTAAACATCTGCATTTGAGGGCACTGTGGCCTTGATTGAGTCCCCGACCTTGGCCTCATTCAGGGCGTTCTGGATGTTCACAAGTGCCGGGTAGGTTACATTCAGGAACGAGCCGTTGTAGGACGAAAGAAAGGGCTCGTTACCGACTGCTACGTATCTGTCCAACGAAAAAGAAATGAAACTGGTTAGAAAATGGATACAATGACCAGACCTCCCACTCAAGCTGCCGTAGCATTTGCTGACAGTCCCCAAGATTTTCAAATCCAGTCACCGACTCAATGAAGAACGTATCCCCTCTCCATATTTATAGAACTCATCAGATTGATCAACACCATTTCAGGTTATATCTCATGGAAATAGTTTGGCAATTCCTCCTTGTCGTTTCACGTGTAATCGACAGACAGCTATGAAGCCCAACGTTTACAAGTTGCAGCCATCTTCAGGCTCACTAAGTGTGGAATACAGAGTTATGCGTAAGAAAAAGTGCAGCAAAGATTTGAGAGTTCGGCTTTGACAAGGAAAAGTTCCTCAAAGAGTGTTCTTTGAAATGAAATGCTGGGGGCATCCACAGTAAATTCAAATCAAGACGGAGTAACTAACAATAAATACAAACGTATAAACAAAACTTCTATGACACCTAAGAGCAAAGTGGCTGGTGGAGACAACTAATCAGCAGAGACTCTAACGCATATTCTAAAGCCAGTGGCTCATATAAAAATGGTCATCCAATCGTGCAACCAAACACCAACTAATTGTATCATGAGATTCCGATCTGCATCAGCAGGTATTAGACCGGTGACGGACTTATAGATCTCAGGCTCAGGTCAACAGTGATGAAAAGCATAGCGAATGGAGAATCACTGCTGCAGAAGTGCTTGCTGGTCCTAAATGATAACAGAAACACATATTAGACCAACGCTACTCTATAGTCCTAGTAATAGCTGATTTAATTCTCAGTTCTGAGGTGCTGCGAAATGGGAGACCGAGAACTTGGCGCCGCCCTTAATCGAGACCAAGATGTTCATGGTTCGGTTCTACAAGTGCCACTCATGAGGCTGCCAATACTTCAAACCATTAACAAGCAAGAACCTCCTTTGGAACTATGAAGCCTAATACATTTTTTCAGGTTTGAAGAGCCAGGACTGGTGATATGCCGTGAGAGAGCTTACTTGATATTGACTCCACCGTTGAAGTTGTATCTACTAACGTTCTGGCGGACCCATTCCTTGGCCCGGTCGTAGCTGTTCATGGCGAGCAGCTGGTCATTGGGGATTGCAACCATGACCTCGATTCCAGTGCCGGCAAGTGCACCCATGGTGGACTGGTCCGCATCGAACAGCTTCACCTTCTTGATCCCGTTGTCGATCAGCATCTGAACCACCGTCTTCGGGGGCAATTTATGGGAGGCCATTGTCCCCCAGTTCACTCCCAGGCCCTCCACAACGAGGACAGGGCAACCTAGGAGTCCCAGGAACAGAACCCAACCGAAAAAACTGAACTTCCCCATTTTGTCTTACCAAACGTTTTCCGGAAACAATGAATTAACGTAACGGGGTTTCTAGAAATTATGAAAGAAGTATGAATCAAAATACAACTGTTCGTTAAGAGTTTTCTTGAAAACAAAGGAGGAGTCGGCACGCAAACAAATATGAATAGATAGATAGAGCAAAATAGAATTCAGACTGCTGTAAAAACGGAATCCTCTTCTGTGTACCGCAAAGCTGAAAGACACAGGGGAATCTGATTGGATGCTCTTAAAGCTATCAGAGGAGCAAAAAAAAAAAGGAAAAGATTTTGAAGGTGTCCCACAAAAGGGAGCTGGGAAAAGAGTCGATATATATGAATATACCAATAGCCAGAGAAGATGCGGAGTTGACGAAGATCAAGCAGATGTGTAAACAAAGAAGGATAAATCAAACAGAGGGCAGAGTTTCAATTTCAATATAAGAACGGTAAGGTCAAAAACTGGAATATGCAGGAACCTTTACGGCTACAAGCTGGAGAAGAGGGACCAGTCACCAGAACAGTTCCTTTCTTTTTTTGTTTCTTGTTTCTAGAGTTGAAAACCTCACTATGCTTATTTTATTGGTTTGATTACCTCCCCAAGAATAATTATCTTAATAATATTATAAACTTAATAGTCAGTGGGGGCAGGATTAATATTATAGAATACTATCAGAAAGAGAGATTTGAAGGGTTGCCATCTTTTGCCTCAGGGGAAGGGCCAAGTGGCGGTCTGCAGATCTATGTATTAGGATCGAATCCACATCATATACCTCCGATATTGAAGGTAAATATCAATTGTATCGGACATATGTTCTTGAAAAGTCATGCAATCTCTTTACTTCTGCAGAAAAGGGAAGGTGAGGAAGTAGGATGAGGAGTCTCCTCTCTCTGCTTAAGAATCTCTCCTCCTCACTTGTCTGCAGTGGCATCGATGGATGGATGGATGATGCTGAGGAGCTTTTGATGTCACCCACCATCTGTAAAGACTGGACCGTGTCCTGTGACCCCTCTCTTCTTATCTCCCTGTTTTATAGACAGTCTCCGTCGAGCAGCGAAAGACGCAAAATTAAAAAAAAAACACCCACTAGTTGATTGTTGCAATAATTCGATCAAGATAAGATCTCTAATTCACTCTCATCTAAATGAACGGTCAGTATAAACGGATAGATGATGTCCATCTAAGCGACATTTGCCGCTCGCTCCAATAATCATTGGTCCAATTAACCATGAGTGACCGACCACACTCACCCCCAAATAATTTTCTCCTACGGAGTCATATTTTATCCCGAAATTTCCCCCTAAAATTAAAATATTCTTATTCTCTTTTCATTCCCTTCATTTATACGGAAAAAAAAATACCAAAAAGGTGGAAGATTTATGCAAAAAAATTTCCCTTTTTTTATTTTATAACTTGGACGGTGNTAAAATTAAAATATTCTAATTCTCTTTTCTTTCCCTTCATTTATAAGGAAAAAAATACCAAAAAGTTGGAAAATTTATGCAAAAAAATTCCCTTTTTTTATTTTATAACTTGGACGGTGGCCGTGGCCATGGCATGAATAAAACTGCTTTGTCTGGGCTCAGTGCGCGGTGACCGACAGTGACCTTTTCATCCAGGCACGTGCAAAGTTGCTAACCCCGAAAAAGGTCCTTGAAGAAGTTTTAGATTACACATCCTGAGATTAGATTTAAGTATCATAGAATTAAATCGAAAAAAGTATCATACCGTGTGATAAGTTGGATTAATGTCCATAAAAGTGTTCAATCATATGTTGTCCGTGGATTGTTACCGACCTATCAAAGTCCATTAACGTATGCCAGCGCTAGGATCCGACCATTGACCGGCTGGCATGGCAATCAGCAATACCAGTTGATGGGAAGAATACAATTAAATGCCATAACATTTTGGGTAGGTATAATTTGTCCTTCTCCTACTCTATCTATCCAGATCAGAATCTCTCTCCAATTCAAAATTGGCTGAGTGGCTGTCTTTTTCTCTTCGGATCAAATCACACACACACACGTGTATATATGTATATATGCATTTTCTTGAACGAAACAGAGAGGCGGGGGCGGTGGGCCTTATCCCAGCTGAAGTTGATTCTCTCCCTGCCTCATTAGGGCTCTGAATTTAATGATAACTTGCAGTATAAGCAATGCAAATGTGTTCAATCTCACCTCAAATGGTAGGCTATGTCATATCTTCCACAAATCGCCTTATTTATTAGTGTAACTAAAGAAAATTAACAATCTACTAAAAAAATTTATCCATAATTAATAAATTAATTAGATTTTTGACCTAGTTAAATATATAATCTGAATCTATTGAATTTTTGAATAATAGGTTACATAAGTGAAATTAGAAAAATAAAATCAGATATCATTTCTGATTTGACTTGAGCTATCATTTGCCATTCGTGTAATTATTGCTAAATAAGACGCTTAGACAGGCAAGTTGGCAAATTTTCATTGCTAGTAAATCCCCCTTTTTTGTTTATTCATTTATTTTAATTAATAACTGCAATCTTAATCTCACCAACTAAGTGCTTTTACTACGACTTACTTTTTTTTTCTTCCTCAGTCTTTTTCAAAGTATTTTTCATGATCCCGTTTCTTTATCCAAAAATCATAATTCGATGGATAGGGTAAAATGGTGTGGCANAACAAAAGTGCCTACACGACATAAAGAAAGAATTGATTCGCAGCTTAAAAAAATATATTTATCCACTGTGTACCTAACTTGTGTTTCATCCTGTGAAGAAACTCGGCTGGCTGATAAATTCAATGAAATTTTAATATTTTTAATACAACTTATTCATATATGAGTCGGTTAATTGGACATAATTTCTTTAATCCAATTGATTTCCCTTAACTAATAAGACTTAAATTTGATATCATACTTAAGTAAAAGAAATATATATCGAAATAACTCAATTTTAATCCATATGGTAGTGTGAACTTGTATATCATGTGGGTTGGGTATAGTTTAATGTTGAAGTTGGGCATGTTGGCCACTTCGACAAGTTTCGGGAAGAGGTCAAGAGTCTTGAATTGGGGCGTGCATATGTATACGCGTTCCCTCAGAGGCATGTGGACAAGAAAGTGAATCGACACCGGGACCCAAAGATGCTGATGGCGTAGTCTCAAAACCATAGTTTTTAAAACCGGACCGGGCCGGCCGGTTCGATAGGGAACCAGCCACTCACCCGGTCCGGTTCTCACAAAAAAACTATTTATTATTTAAATGAGGTCAAATTCAATTGAACCGACCGGTTCTCACTTGAACCAATAAATTCAATTGAACCGATGAGTAAACCGGCCAATTTAAAAATAAAAATAAAAATATATTATAATATACTTATTTTATTTTACTAGACTTATATTTATATTTTATGTTGAATTTAGACCAACATTATAACTATATTAATAATTTTGATTATAAATCATAATTAAATTATAATATTATATCCATTTATTGAAATATTATATTATTAATATTTTTTATTAAACAAACGGTTCAACTCATTAAACTCCGGTTCGATCCATAAACCCATAAATCCATACCTTGATCGATTCCCAACCCGGTCTAATTTTAAAAACTATGCACAACCCACTCTAAGCGATTACCGTGGTCGGTCCGACGCAAGACTGAACGAGGCAGGCCTTTTTTAAAAAAAAAATGGGAACAGGGAAAAATTCACCTGCCCTAGATCTCGGAATTGTCAGAACTCTGAAATGTGACACGCATTTATCTATCAGCTCGATGTACGGACAACACCGTCTAGCTGCCACTGTATCTCTCTCTCTCTCTCTCTCATCCTTCAGAGAGAGAGATAATTGAAGAAGAGCATTTTAGAGGGAGCCACGTTTGGTGATAGACGTCTACACTCTAGACCCGCTGAGGAGATGATAGGGGCATCCGCTCTAAAAGCCTTTGTTTGAATACCGTCCGATTTAATAGAGATATTGATACTGTCACGACATTTCTCGAGCAAAACAGTCATATGATTTCAATAATTTAGATGAAGACGCTTTAGTCGGACTGAGTCGGTTCAATTAAGAATCAATTTCTCACCTGATTCAATTTTTATAAAAAAAATTAAATTATACTTTCAATGAAGACAACTCCAATTAAATCAGTTAATTTTCAATCAAACTAATGAATCCAATCGAACTTGTAAAAAAAATGATCGACTTAACATTTTATAAAATAATATATTTATATTTATATTTATATTTTATATCACATTTTTATTTAATATAAGAATTATATTAGTAATTTTTTCCATTAGACAAAAAGTTATTTCTTAGCGATTTACCGATCTCTCTCTCTAGGGTACAAGGTACGGGACAATTCTGTTCATCATCTGCAGTCACAGACTCACAAGGGCAACAAGATTAGAAAAGATCGCTAGACAATTGGCAACAGAAAACTGAAAAATATTTCAATAGCTCGTTAGGATGCTGGTCAGGCGTATGGATGATTTTAAGAATCTACTTCACAAACTTTGTGACATTAATTTTTTTTCGAAGAAGTCATATGCCAACCTGATCTGCAAGGTCTTTGATCCTCTAAGACCTGAATTGCACTGAGCTTAGTCTTCATAATTCTAGATTCCATCCTTCTTAATCACTATCAGGTAGTTAACAGGATAAGAATTCAAATCATGCATCCATATGTTTCATCAGCCACCATCCATTTCAAAAGGCAGAACACGTATCAAAGTGATAGCAACTCTGAGGCAGACGGATTCAGACTCCTCTGCTGCTCCAACATCCTTAAGGCACAAAGACAGGGCGGTCTGTGTATATGAGCCTTTGGAGTAACCTGCTCCAAGCAATTTGCGTCAAATATACATATTCACAGGGAANTTCCTCTGCTGCTCCAACATCCTTTGTGACAAAGACAGGGCGGTCTGTGTACATGAGCCTTTGGAGTAACCTGCTCCAAACAATTTGCGTCAAATATACATATTCACAGGGAAATACTCCAACATTCGGCAGATTGTTGTCCCTTGCACTAAGTCCAGGGAGGCTTCTGGACTAAGAGCTTTCGGCACATTGGGTTCATGGATCATACCTCTCCACATTGAACCCCAAATAATATCTGCTTGAGCCACTCCACCTGAATGCTTCTTCCNTGGCACATCGAGTTCACGGATCATACTGCTTGAGCCACTCCACCTGAATGCTTCTTCCCTTCTCAAGTTTAAGCCTATGTCCGGTGATACTATCTCTGACTTCTGCATTTCAGCCAAGGTTCGGCAGAATTTCAATGTGTAGTCCTCAGGCCATATGCATCCAGAAAGAGCAAATGCTTTCACAAATCCTAGAGGTCAAGTCCTGCACAATTATGGAGAACCAAATCATATTGGGAAAGCAGTTTGCTGCAAATGCCTTCTGCTAAACACATCTAGAAGAGAAAATGCTTTCACAAATCCCATAGGCTGCTGTTCTCTTGTTGGAAAGTTTAAATTCTGCATTTGACCAAGTCCATTACCAACGCAGGAGCAGCACCTAGACTGTTACAACCAATGGGTATTGTCCAGTCTTAATGACATCATCAATCATATGCAGCTATGGCCTGGCAACTTGGAAGCATATCTCTGGTCCATCAATTCTCTCAACTTCCTGGCGTCCCCAAATCTTCCTACTCCTGCCATAATATTGGACATTAATACATAGTCTCCCCCATATCCTATCTCCATCTCCAGTATCTTCTTTGTCACCCTCTCTGCCCTCTCAACATCACCATGAAAGCTACAAGCACCCAAAAGTGTTCGCCATATGACATCATTTGAAATATCACAAGGAACCTCTACAGCAACATTTTCCGCTTCTTCCAGCCTCCCGGCCCTTCCCAGCAAGTCTATCAAACTTCCATAGTGCTTAACATCAGGCTCAATTTGGTAGTCAGCATCCATCTTTTCGAAGAACCTCAGCCCTTCTTCAACCAACCCGCCATGACTGCATGCATTTAAAATGCTCAAGAATGTCACTCTATTTGGCCTCAGACCACAATTCTCCATCCTCTCGAAGTTTTCCACAGCTTCTTTTCCCATACCATGCATTGCGAATGCTGCTATTATCGAAGTCCATGTTACCAAACTCCTTCTTTCTGCTGGAGTATCAGAAAAGACCCTCCATGCACTCTTGGCACATCCACATTTTGCATATGAGTCAATGATGGAATTCAAAACTCGAATATCAGATGCACTGAATCCTCTCTTTACTACATAACAGTGAACAGACTGGCAGATTGTAACATCTCCAAGGCTTGAAACTGCTGGAATAATTGTTAGAATAGTAACCTCAGAGGGTAGGACCGCATCATCGGCAACCATCCTTTGAAACAACCCAAACGCTTCATTAACCTGATTCATCTGCGTGTACCCATCAATTACCGCAGTCCATGAAACAACAGTACGTTCAGCCATTCTTTCCAGCAGAACATGAGCGAATTCGGGCTGGCCCCATTTCGCGAAACCACTAATGAGGACATTCCACGAGACGGAGTTCCTTTCAGGCATTTCGTCAAACACTCGGTGGGCGTTGACCAGTTGCCCGCAGCTCCCATACAGGTAGACCAACGCAGTCTGGACGTACACGTGGGATTCAAAACCGGACTTCATAGAGAGGCTATGGAGCTGAGCCCCGGGGACAGCTGAACCTAGGGCAGCGCACGTGTTAAGGAGGAATGTGAATGTGAAACTGTCGAGTGGACTATCGGTGACAACACTACTGCACTGGAGTTGTTTGAAGAGCAACAGGGCTTCTCGAGCGAATCGCCCCTCGGCATAGCAGCGGATCAGAGACTTGAACAGGCGAAGTGAAGAGAACGAACCGCTCGTAACTGCGCAACAATGGACTTGCAGGGCGACTCGGCGGCTCAATGGGTATCTCTGTAACAGAGGAATTAGCCGCTTTTGCAGTGTCCAGAGCGTTCCTTCTCGGGAGGTTTGAGCAACATGTGATCTCGAGGAACAGAGGGAACGTAGTATATTGAAGGTTGTGGCTACTGGTGAGAAACCTGCGAAGCGGCAAAGAACAGTGCTTGCTCCCAGTCTAGGCATCAATCACGGGAAACACGACATTTGACCTTCCTCCAACACCTCAGAGATAGGATGTGTGTGAAACCATCTATATAGTTACCATGAAGCCGTGAACAAAGCAATTTCAATCGCATCACCGGGAGGGTGGGCAACGATCATATTTGCGGGGTCTCCGGCGGTCGGCGGAGTCAGAAATCGAACCCCGATCAACAAACAGAGCTAATAGCCAATAGGGTGAATCTTCGACGAACCGAACTGATGGAACTTCGAATACTGGGCCGAAAAAGCTTCTTATTGGGCCGACAGAGACTTTCATCTTGGGCCCATTTGCTTTACTAAAAGAATATTTACGTAGCCCCCACACGAATGGATCACNCAAAGCTTCTTATTGGGCCGACAGAGACTTTGATCTTGGGCCCATTTGCTTTACTAAAACAATATTTACGTAGCCCCCACACGAATGGATCACTTCTCCGAACTTCCATAATCTCCATATTGACTCTAAATATTTGCTAAAAACACTGATAGGTCTGAGCCATTGTGACATTTCTTGACTTTTACGTCTTATATTATCCTTAGTCGGTTAACATTTCGTCGAGAACTTCAGAGGCAAAATCAGGCCGTCGGCTCCGACTTACTTACCTTGCAAATCACGTGCTCCAGGCTCTAAGGCATTTTTTTGGTCACGGGGCAGAATATCGACCACGACTCGATACAGTTAGCGAACCGCGTGGACTACAGGGAAGTGTCCTATCGATGGTGGCGACGAGTGATCGAACAAAGGAACACTCTTCTCCTTGAAGATTAGAATCAATGTGTCATAATCACTTTCCATGCCTCCTGAGAATCACCGATGCTTTCAACTTTATTTTTCTCCTTTTTCTTTCTTTTCTCCTGATTTGAACAAAAGTATCTTTGTTGTAAACATACGCATACCTTTAAAATCTGTAGTCTAAATCAGCTCAGGAAAATCAAAATCTCCATGTACAATATCTTTTGATCTCGATTAATCCACTTGAAAGCAAAACTCAAACTCAATTAATGGTGGATATTTGACATTTAAAAAAAACCTCATACAATTGAATATTATCTATAAGGAAAGAGACTCCGAAAACCAGCACGATTAATCGATGTATTTTGGCATATGTGCATACATAAGATCTATCATACCATTATATCATGTATCCTAACCCGTAGAGCTAGCAANTCTTTCTTTTCTCCTGATTTGAACAAAAGTATCTTTGTTGTAAACATACGCATACCTTTAAAATCTGTAGTCTAAATCAGCTCAGGAAAATCAAAATCTCCATGTACAATATCTTTTGATCTGGATTAATCCACCGGAAAGCAAAACTCAAACTCAATTAATGGTGGATATTTGACATTTGAAAAAAAACCTCACACAATTGAATATTATCTATAAGGAAAGAGACTCCGAAAGCCAGCACGATTAATCGATGTATTTTGGCATATGTGCATACATAAGATCTATCATACCATTATATCATGTATCCTAACCCGTAGAGCTAGCAAATTGGGTGACTGAGGCAAGTTTACGTTGTCAGATGATTGTGGGTCGCCTTCGTGTCGTTCTTGTCGACCGATCGAGCTCACCAGTAATTGTGGGTTTTGGATGAAGGTGCATAAGAGCCGGTCGAGGCGGCATTCCATGTATGGACAACTGGAAAGCAAGATGTAAGTAAAAGGAGTAGGCAAGGGATCCTTGTCATGGAAAAAAGTTGACGGGGGCAGCAAAGTTCCTCCTACTGAACCCATTAATGGGAAGCTGCATGAATGATACCGTGACACTGAAAAGTAAATCATCAATATTGACTGATTGACGAACAATTTTAATCCTACAATTCGTACGTACATAAGCACGCACCTACCTACATACATACGTGCAAATTATGTCACGGGCTCGGGTTTCAGACCCCGTCTGCGCCGTTCTGTATACGATTTCTGCTACCGTTCTCGATGGAGAGACGAGAGTGCCAGCTGGCGAGACAGAGATTACACCGGCACGGGTATACATGTGTGGCCTGCCACCCATGTGAATGTACCACATAATCTTTGGATGGGTCCCACACGTTTTCGCCGACTATTATCTTTTTTGCTGAATTTTCTGACCGTGCATGACTATGGAAGACCGTCACCAACTACCGGCCAGAGATGATAATTCGATCTCGTGTGAAAGTTCGGCACGTGAAAGATTGGCCAGTTGGAACGTACGTAGATAATATCGCATCGAGAGATTTCAATGTGTGTGAATACATTGCACAAGCAGATAGAATTGCCGCGTCGATTCCAGCACGTAACTGGCACTGAGAGAAGGAAGGGAAGAAGAGCGTAGAAGACCCGCTGGTTTCACGATTCAGCTGATCATATAGATATATATATGTATATGTATATACATACACACGCGTTAGGCTCTCCATAATTGTAAAACTCGAATACGAAGCAATATTTAAAAGAAAATATGTCAGTCAATTCATAAGATATTATAATATTGGTATTTTCAGCATAGTGTCGTAGCGCTGGGACATGGCTGGCAGCGGCAAGACGTTGGCCATTGGCATCGTAATGTTACACAATATCGAATGCATTATGCTTTCTAGCGGCCTGGCGCTAAGGGAGTGTCGTGGCACTCTTCACATGTGTATTCCCTTTATTTCAAGCTCTATATTTGAGAGTCGTAACAGATTTCCTGGTTTCGACTCGATGGAGACACACTCAGCATGATCATTTTGCAAACAAGCGGAGACGTCTTCCCACACTGTACAAATAAGCATAGGAGAGTGACATTTTTCCGGATAAATATTATATTATTAAAATATAATTTTGAATATCATGTCTTTTTAAAATAAATATTTTTTACGTGAGGAGAGACTGGACTTTCGTGGTAGTTTTTTCTCATTAATTTTAAATTTATAATCGGAGATTGTTTCTTTGTATAATTTTTTATTCTTCCCTTCCTCCATTTAACCTGTACAGCTTATTAAAATAATATATCCCTTACCATCAAATATAATTTTTAATTAAAGTTTATAAATAAAAATATTTATAAATGATTTTACACCAATATAAATTAATTATAATTTAATTTTAAAAAAAAGTATATGTTTGGAGCACAGAATACATGTACCTTGCTAGAATGTACTTACTCTTGCAATGAATGGAGACTTATTGTGCATTCCTCAATCTTCCGTGGTGAAATACACCGAACCAACTCGTAACCCATACGTTTGAACATCGAATTCGGCCGAACATGACAAGAGATGCGGACGGACCGCATGCATACAGATAGGTATAATATCGATCGATCCGACACCGTGCAACAAACAAACGTGTTAATTGGCTGCACAAGTAGAAAACGTTAATATTAATAATATATTAATCTGTTTTCTCCTCACGAAGCTTCCATGAAATTTCTCATTGGTGGAGCAGTTTACACGCGCTGAGATTGATCTAGAACACAACGTTTTTCTCTTCGTAAGTTTGTCCCGACAGAATTGTTCGATCCCTGTCGGTGCAAACACCTGCATCGAATTGATTTTTCATACACACGTACACATATACGTATATATATATATATATGTTAATGAAATTCATATATATTAACTGATGAAAGCGAATATATATATGTGTGTGTGTGCGCCAAATTATAGGCATACTTGACGTGCTGTTATGTTTATATAAATTTCTAATCTTAAAGGTGACAATCCATTAAAAAATTAATAATATGTAATAAGTTAGATTCAAAATTCGAAATTCTCAATTTAATTGGTAGGTCTCAAGTTGTACCATATACGGTCTGATGGATTAATCGATTATTAAGGTACCAAACGCCACCACCGATATAAAAAAAATGTTTATGTAAATTTCTAGAATTTTATAGCTGCTTTATTATACTCTCTTTTTTTTAAAAAAATTGAATTTGTGCATTATAAGTAAAAAAATTAAAGAATATTGTCTACTTTATTCCACCACACATAAGATAAGCATATACCGTACGTGGGTCCAAGGACTTAGAAAGACTCCCTCTCATTCTAATGAATAAATACGTTCTGGATTTTAATATCTTCGTGTTGACATTTGACAACGTTCGCCAATTTCCAGGAAATTTTGCAAGGGTATATATGCGTCTATACACCTTGTCATGCTATACATACAATTATATGAAATCGTTTGTCTACCCGAAACATGAAATCTTTGGGTGGGGAGAAATTACATTATTTTCTGAAATTATTATTTCAATTCAATTGAAACCACCCGATATATGAATATGAGACAAATCGAAATGGCCAATTTCAAATACGTACATGTAGCTATCGATCTCTTTAATGAACATGAGTCAGCTTAATGCACAGACAAATCCTCGACCAACCAATGAAATGACTGAAGGAGATTGATGGCCTAAAAATTAGGAAAATTAGTGGGAGATAATTAATCACCGTAAGAAATAAAATATTACTAAAAGGAAGAAAAATAGGGCATCGGCTAAGAAATTTTAATCATTCTAATTAATTTAAATTTGGATAGCATCGGTCAAGGGATGATTAGATTTCTTCCACCATAAGTTTTCTTCACATGTAATACTCAAACTCGAGATCTCAATTAAAGAGAGATAGATGTTAAACCGTCAAAGAATGTTGGACATGGTTCATGTTATGCATTTAAGAGCAGGGCCAATGAATTACGGTGGATTTGTAGATTTTTCCTTACCGAAAAAATTAAGAGGTTTCGAGAATTGTTTTTCTTTCTTTTTTTTTAATGATACATTTGGTATTTTCCATTAAAGAGAGAAATTATTTCTTCATTTATGAGATGAGATGGGCTAGGGAAGAGAGGAAATTCAGAGAAATTTCACTTTCATAAAGACAACGACAGGTAAATTAAGGCATAATAGAGGTGGTGATCAAGAGGCAGTGGCGGTGGTGGTGACTTGTGATTGGGGGATTTGGTGATCCCTCTAGCCCTTAATTTCATGCAACAAATCAGGAATCTTGTGAACTTCCACATCACGAGGCGCAACGACGAATACACCTCCACAGCGGGCTCTTGATTTAATTTTGATCGCTAAAATTGTCATTATACCTTTATGTACTTGTTATTATTTGATTTCTTAAGATTCATAAGCATTGTACGTGGCCAAAAAAGAAAAAGCAAATTGTACAAGGAATATTTTCTATCTATTTATACTCATCCAGTCTCGACTTATAAATGCAAATGTTCTTCATAGGAGGGGATGTTGAAAGGGCAATCGACATGCCCAGTGACCAAGGCTCTCTCCGGACCGAAGTTCCAGCCCACCTGAAGGTATCGAGAGTTGTAGCTGATTGGGATACTGAGGTGTTGTGGTTGATCTCAAACTCTCGGAGGAGGTCTATTCTCTGCATTGTAACTCGGCTGGCTTTTCACATGTTTGGTCTACCGGGTTTGTGGGGGGAGAGAAACAGAAGAATCTTCCAGCAAAAGTCGAACCCTCCCTCGGTAATGATGTGATTCATTTTGTCTCAATTGAAGCTCAGAATTGGCTCATTGCCCTCCTTAGAAGCAAAAGCTTTAGGCTGTTCACTACTGAAGGATTTCATGTGGTCTAATAAGCTGTACTATTTTATGAATATTTTGTACATTCTGCATGTCATTGTTAATGAAATTACCCATTCATCAAAAAGTAAAAAAAAAAAAGTGCAAAGTTATAGGGATTGGGTGATTTTTTTTTTATTCATAACATGAATTTTTTATTTATAAGATTCAAATTCGAGATAATATTTAAGAAAGGGAAAACGTTATATCATCCCAACAAACTGATATGGACATGAAAGTGATAATATTTGGGAGGAGGAAGGAAAGAGAGCCACGGGGGAACTCTTGTGTTTCCATGGAAGTCATGGAATCCTTTGCTTTGAATGGAACGTATTAACCAATGAAGGATGGAGAGGGTGGGGGCGGGAAGGAAATGGAGAGAGGCCGCAGCGTGTGGTGTTTTTCTTCATGGACGAATTGCTTTTTCTGAGTAATTTCTTCCCTTTCAATATCCGATACCTCCTCACGATTCTCCACCGCCGCACACAGCGATCCGTGTGGTGCGCAGCAATATCTTCATCATCGGTCTATATGCCACCCTTATAATTCACCGTTATATTGGAATATGAACGTGTCAGCACAGGAACCTCCTCCTCTACAACAGTTTGACGGGGGGTTTTTTTAACGAAACCGTTCATTTAAGAGACGAGATTACCGTTCTTATAATTGTTCCACTGCTCTCTCCTCTCTGAAATTCATGGATTTCATTTTTGGTCATGACTTCCCTTTCTAATTTGCCTTGTGGGAATCCACTCTGCTAAGAGTTATCCATTGATTCTTACGCTATCGTACTCGTACTTATCGCAAAACGAAACGGAAAATCGCACGCGTGTCGTAGCATAATCCGCTACGATCGCACGAGAACCGGTTTAAAACGATAACAATTCGACACGAACTGTTTACCATTTCGGGGAAAGATTAAACCCTAATCAATGTCCAAGGGATCATAATAGAAGCATTCCGTATTTATCTAGTGGTGGTGGTGGTGGTTGATTTGTTCATGTGATTCATGAACCATATCCCAAGGAGATTCTCCGGAAAAGCAAGTGTTTGAGTTGGATACACGCATCAATTGAATGAAATCAAATCATTTCACTAAAACAAAATAAAAATTGAATCACGAATCACATAATTACAGCCCATTTAATCCTCCATCGTATAATGGACACCTTTGTGTTTCTATGAACGTGGATTTGTCTGAAGAGTCTAAATACGCCTCTCTTAATTGTAATTTCAAATTCCATTACTGTAAAGAGGGTAGGTCTATAATTTTTTTTAAAATTAATTCCTTAATAGATCGATTTAGATTCAAATATAACTTAGTAAATGTGGTAAATAATACACACTCGAAGTAATATTCTCACGATTTCATTAATAGGTATACAGCTAGCCCTTGCCTGGCTGCTACAGTTAACTTCAGAAGAAATCAAGACCAAATTAATGTATTCATACGCGCATAAATTCACCTATATCTACATAATGTTTCCAGGCTACACGCATCACATGACTAACAGATGAAACCTGAAAACATTTTCAATATCGATCAACTGCGTACAGGTCAGCTAAATCACGACAAACGGATCGTTACCCCCAAACTATTCAATTAACCTCTCCCTATACCAGCGGGCAGAAATACATCTTCGACCGAATCCTCGTCGGTCAGAAGTTCAACAGGTATTCGATATCATCTATGTCGTCTATATTGCTATTGTTACCTGTTAGTACCCCGAGGCTCTCTTGCTTCGAAGACGATATCTCGGCGGTGTTGTTGATGTCAGCGCTGAGGCCAGTGTCTTGTGAGAGGCTGACCATCGATTCGTGATTCGAAGAGAACCGCTCCACCTTACAGCACTGGCTGCTTATCTGTTCCCGGTTCGAGAACCTGGGATTCATCGATCCCAACCCTGGGAAGGAGCTGGACGAGGAGGCAAGAGGATAGTTGTAGGAGCTAATCGGGCTCATCATCATCATGGTCATCATCTGCGAGTAGTTGCTTTGCAGTTCACTACTTCTGGATGGGAAGTAGAAGTAGTTGCCATCTGCGGATATTGGCACAGCCGATGATGATGAAGACATATTCATAGTATTGTCCACTCCCTTGAACTTGAATTGATTATCTTCAATAGCAGCATCGAAGTCTGAGCTTACAGGCCTGTTTGAGCTGGTCGGATCGATTAGAGGCGGGGGTGAAGAGGAACAGTAATCCAGCTTATCATCATCGATGTAGGAGTTCGTTCTCACTAAGCCTACTCCTCCTGAGACTATTGGAGCTTTCTTCATCCCAGTGCTCTTATGGAAAACCCTACACACAACCCAGTCATCCTGCCAAAAGAGAGAATGACCACTCAGTGGAGCAGTTTCACTATCCTACATCACAACAGATATATAAGACAGGTGAAAGAGGGTTGTGGTTGTGGGAATCGGGGAAGTCGAGCTCAAGCGAGAGCCGGGCAAGATTTTAGTCATCGGAATTTTTTCAAACATTCCCGCGAATCATACGGGGGTAGCTGTTCCGGTTCCATGCTCTCATCACCATCATCGCTGCCTTTAATCAAAAGCGAAATCAAAAGCAAAAGCAAAGGAAAAGCCTCCCAGAAAAAGGATGAATCTTTCTGGACATAGATTTCCCTTTCAAAGCCGTGTAATCAATAAGGAAAAAGAGGAGAAAGATATAAAATGGATGTAAATTATCCATCCACATGAACGTCGATCATATATAAGCACCTCGGAAGCCCTGGGGAGGTTGTAGTAGAGTTTGCCCTCGAGCCGGAACTCGTGCATGACCCAGTTGGTCTTCTCACCCTTGGGGGCTCTCCCGCGGTAAAACACGAGCGTCTTCTTCATTCCCACCAGCCGGCCGTTCCCCCTGTAGATCTCCTTGTCCTTTCCCGTGGCCTTCCAGTAACCGGACTCCGTGGCCCGGTTCGTCCTCGTGCCTGTCGGGTATTTTCGGTCCCTCTGGCAGAAGAAGTACCACTCCTTCTCCCCCATCTTTGCTCTCTCTGCAAATAAAAATCAAAAGGCCGGCCCGGATATCTAATATTAGGCTGGAGAGGGCAGAGAAAGGATATGCAGTTACGGAAAAGGGAAGCGTGGTTTTAGCGAGAGAGAGAGAGAGAGAGAGAGCATACTCGGTATATCCCAAGGCTCACACTTGTTCAAGTCGACCTCTCCAATTGCACTTGCGGTGAAGCTGCCGTCAGCGGCCTTTGGGGCAAGGTAGTGAGTTATGATCTCCTCGTCCGTGGGGTGGAACCGGAACCCTGGAGGCAGATCGACCAGGTTGTCCTCCCTGTTCACCACTACAGGTTCTTCCATACCGAGCTCGAGAGGTCTCCTTCCAAAGAAGAATCGACCAGCACGTTAGATCAAATAAATCCACTGACCGACCCAAAAACAGCCTGAACGACTGGTTATGTGAAAGCTGATGGGCATGTACCAGCACACGGGATTATATAGGAGAAGCAAGGAGAGAAACCGAGAGAGAATTGTTCCCTTCTTTTTTTTGGAGGGATGGGAGGATATGGGGAGGAAAGCTGTAAGAAAGGAGGGCACAAGGGAAAAAGGGAAGCTTAAATAGGGGAGCTTCCTCCACAAATCATTCTCCTTTTCCTTTAATAATTGAAGATCCGTGGGCAGGAAGGCACTTGTTTCAGAAGCCTCTGAACCCCCTCCCTGTGACAATTCATTTCCACTGTCCGTTTCCACATCCTTATTTGTGTTTCCTTCCACATCAACGACGTATATCGACTGATGTTTCACCGTCTCAACGACCCCATCATCGGGGTTAACTTTTCTTCTTCTTTTTTTCCCCGAATCGTGCAGTACGGGAGCAACGAGCTCTGGGTTCGCGTACGTGGGTACCGTGGGTCGGAGGTGTGTTTATTAATGCCGCACAGGCTCGCGTTTCCTGTCTTCCCTGTTGGAATTATTGCCTTTATCCGATAAAGGACATAGGGTTACGGGTGATTTCTCAGGTGCAAGGGGCATTATTGTTGGGAAAGTGTCAAAAATTCTTTAATCTGAAAATGCTGTGAACTGTCGCAGGAATCTCCAGCGTGATGAGCCAATCGATCACGGGAGGGTTTTTTGGTCAAAAAGATGGGTGGGGCAAGAGGGCCGCAGCTTCAGACTCTCCCCTCTCCGGAGGACATGTGAGGCTCACGCTCCAGACCCGGCTCCGCTCAGTTAACCTTCACGGATCGAAATTTCTCGACTCTCCTGCAGAGGTGTCCCTTGGAAATTAATTAACAGCTCGTGCCATTTTAAGTAGTCAAGATGATCTTTTGGAGTGGCTAACAAAATTTGAATGATGATAAGGAATGCGAGGAGACAGATAATGATACATGATGGTACGGACAACTAAAAAAATAGTTCTTTATTAAATGGCATTTAGGTTAAGCGTTTAGTATTCTCACCATATAAATTAAAATTAACATCTCTAAAATCCAAAATTACTGAATTTCACTGCAGACTCAAATCATGAATAGGTGAAGAAATGAGACTTTTCTATAGTAATTTCGTCCTAAACCTAAAAATTAAGAGGTTATAGGTCCAATTTTCATCATACGAATTTTTGCATCCCTTTGCTCTCCTATTATTTTATCTAATTCTAGGTTGGTGGCATCATATCTAATGAAACAAATATTAATTATTGCCAAATAAAAAATTATAAAATTAAATATAAAAAAAGCCGTCGACCTCTATGACAAATATTATTGCTGCCTAATAGTTGAACTGTACGACTTTTGTTGTATTTTAGCTAACTGGTTAGACGATGTCTGGAATAGAAGTCTGACCCTGACGTATACCAAGAACTAAAAATTTCCAAAATATTGCTTGAGAAGATTATTCATCAGGAATATTCATTAAAAATTTCCTTCATATTTAACTTAATATCAGAATTAAATGTGCACATATATATATATATATATATACACCTCTTCGACACTTGAATAAGCGTGAAAACGAGATCCAAGTTGCATGAGGTCCACTAGAACGTCCTTGGTGGCAATTTGGCTGACTTTATGTTATCCGGCTCTATCTGGGAGAACAGTCGGTCCGAATGACGCTCTCATGTACTGAATCGTGATTTCGATCTTTCAAATTCTCAATGTTATGGTAATGAAAAAGGAAACCATATTTCCAATCCATTTCAATTTACACAGACCTGAATTTAAGTCGGACCGAAACTTGTAACACTGGCCTATCGATCGAGCTTGACTCAAGAATCACTCCATATCATTGAAGAATATTAATAAATAGGTAAACACACGTCGACTTTTGCATTTGTGTCCGTAGTGTAAATCTGGAGAAATAAAATAATAATTAATTTCACTTCGAATTGATGCATAACAAACCGATAATAAAATAATAATTAGTAGGAAATTAGCCTAGTTTATTTATTTATAAAGTGGGTCCCGGATAAAACACACCCCACGTGTTGACATTCTTGTCAGGCTGAGCTGGACCATCATCTGATCAAAAATAGGTTTTAAAAAGCTATTTAAAAAGGAGAGAAGAATATAATAATGTGGGGGACCATGTGGGGCCCAGACGAAGAGGCTTTTCCGATCCGCTTGACTTTGGAGCACGAAACTGCAAAAGCAAAAGCAAACAGGCCTGCTCCTCCTCCTCGTCCTCTCGTTTATTTATTTATTTTTAAATTTTTTTTTGCAAGATTAGGGCCAGTGGGCCCCACCGCGACGGCGTCTGACGTCCAAAAAAATTATAAGCGATGGACTCAAGTGGGTTGCAAGCAGATATTAGATTTACAGCATTAATTAGTCGGATTGTTATTTAATTCCCTTAATTTTTTTTAAAAATTAGTTCATTTCTTTAATATTACAATTAGGCTATCTTATCTTGTAGGTGAACTCAACTCAATTTTTATTAGTTGTATTGTTTATACGATAATATTTGTATGTACGATAAGTATTATCACTTTTTCCCTTACTGAGTCTGATAAAACGGTACCAAACTCTTTTTGTTTTTCCTTCTCCTTACCCATTGGTAAAGATGTTGTTTATGTATTAATCGAGACTAGTGGGCTGATTTCATTCATCAGAAAAGTCAGCAATCTTGACTTTAACGTTTTCCTCTTTTGTCACACTCTCTCCATCAAGATTCGATTGAATGGCACGGCTAACTGCCCTAACCATATACCAACTGACGGAATGGTCTTGTAAAGAAAAGAAAGGAAAAGCCAGCGGCAATTATGACCCCATCCCTATTTCATATGCTATATTCCACATATGCCCCCGACTTGAAAATTTTAAAAATAATAAAAATAAAAATAAAAATATCTCGAGAAGACCAAAGAAAAAGGAAAGGAAAGAAAAAAATTGGGAATTAGCTTACTTTGGGTCATAATTGATTAACAGCAGAGAACCAAGTCTAGAATTTCGAAATCTATTTACAACTTGAAATCACAATCGTATTTACTATTTGGGATTGGAAGTTGAAATCATCGCCACAGGTTGACTGGGCTGGTCAAATCCCAGAGTCAAGATTTATAAATCACAAAAGTAAGTGGATGTGAGAACTTTCTTTTTACTTTTTACTGAATTGATGATATGATTTGAACCGGTAGTATATACTGCAAGTGCTTTAGTGGGGTGGGCGGGTAACAACCGCAAATTGGCATGCATCATCCATGGCACAGTTGACCTCTTAGAGATGTTTGAGCTTGAAGAACAGATTGCCAGCTAAGCCCTGTGCTGTAACCCAATTCTTAATTCATCTCCGTTGCCAAGCTGTGGGCATTAATCAAATCGAATACATCGCAGACAGATATTCAGACATACACAAGTGGATTACGTACGCTATGTGGCATGCAAACTGCAATTACCCAGCATCAAATTAATGCGAAGTTATCATAAGATTGCTTGTTTGGTAATCAAAAAACCCGATCAATGATGAAGGAAGTCATGTATATATGTATCCAAAGGACCAAAGCGCATGTGGTTCAGTTTCAGTATCACATGCCAAGTCCGGACAAGAACCAAGAACACCAAAACCCGAGATTGATCCAGGTTGCATACCACATGTAAAGGTGATCTTTGGAGAGATTGCTTTTCTGGATCAGTTTAGTCCCGTCCAATCCCTTCCAGGTTTTGTAGGCCTTGAAATATTATCCCTCTTTAAGGGGAGGATACAGGAATTTGGCAAGGCTCTGCAAACTGGGGCCGAACAGGAACTAAACTGGGCCTCAGAAAATCAAGATCGAAAAGGACCGGTTTCTTCAAGCTTCTAACCTGTTCACTTCACGAATTATACACACGACTGAAAGTGTACGTCTTGGTGTAAACAAACCAAGCTAGGTGAGGATTAATGCCATATAGATCAAGCTCCAGTGGGCGTGAATACAGCAGGTGTTGCTTCAGGAGAAGGGAACTTAAGTTAACGCACATGGATCCAACTGGTTATACAAACATCTGTCAAAATGTACTCATACATAGAGGCACATATATGAATAAATATATTTATGTATCATGGACGTTTTATTATCAGCAGCATTGATAATCCTTTCTGAAACAGTTGGGCTTGAGTCTGCGGCAAGCCTCTGCTTTGCTGTTCTGTCTGAATCTCCTCAGAGGGCTATTTATGTATAGGTAAGAATTGTATTATCTGAAGTGGAAGAGGAAGAGTGTGAATGGATTCACCTCAACAAAATGGTTCCCTTTCTTCCTTCGGTTAGAAACAAATCCTATGGGTCTAAAAAGAAGAGAGGAAAGAGAAGAACGAAGGAATATAGATGATCCATGGGTGTAAATCGAATATAAAATATAAAAATATCACTGCACTGGATCTGAAGTAAAATTTGTCTTATGCTATTTATTTGGAGCTAAGAGATTGAGATTGGGGGATTCCGTATCTTTTTCTTGATTTGAAATGGGGAAAGGGCGTTACTGAATCCAATTTCGAGAACATCTCCCATGCTGACTTCAAATCCACATGCTGAAGGCCCAGCACGAGTTGCCAAATTGAAGAATGGAAAGAGGGCTCGAACTTGAACTCACAATCTTACTGGAGCAAAAGGGACGTCGACCAAACTTCAATTGAGCAGCGGGAGTGAATTTTCATCGGTCGAAATTGATTGAACAAGTGATGACAAAAGGAGAACTGGAACTGGAACTGGACATGGACGGACTCTGTAATCGGTTGGGCCTTATGGTACATAAATGGACCGAGAGAAACCCTTCTTTTTTTTGGGGAATATATATGTGATCTTATAGCCCTCTTAGGTCCTGGGGCTATCAAATTGAGTTAGAATTAAGCCCCCAATGGACAAGAAGTTCACTCGTGGAACGTACACTCTCTCTGAGCGAGAGACGGCTGCACCGACCCATGCTCGTATTCGGTCCCAGTCCCCGACGCCACTGGTTGTGGTCGTCCGTAAACTCTGCTCTCACGATACCTTTGGTGAAGTGTCTCTATGGGCCCGATCCAAATTCAAAGGATAAAAACAAGAGACGCTGCTACCATACTTGCGTACGGTCGCTTATTTACGTTGTCAAATGCTCATCGAACACCTTGCCATCCATCCGTGGGAAGTTCCATCCGAAGAAGCAATGAAGGGCCCAGAGTTACTATCGTCGGCAACTGTGTCCACTCCTTGTCCAGTTTGACCAAACAAATGCATCACTTTCTTAGTAATACGTAGCAAATAGAAACTCTCCCAATTGTTTCCCGTTGAAGTAAGCGATTTTCATTTAAAATAAAATCGAATTTCTTCCGATTTCAAAGTTGTCCTTTTCCTCTTACAGCTGATTCAATAATTTCTGCCTCTACTTGTAGCCACGACATGTGGAGAAGGACACTCCTGTTGGCAGATTAAGTTGGTTGATGGATGTTTTTTTTTTTACCCCCACCGTATAAGACTGTAGATCTGAAGTAATGTTTAGGAATGAAAAATGTCGAAGGTAAAAACTACCCGTGTTTACAAATTGTACAATCGTACTGCAGGATTGAAGGGAAGCGAGATTATCGGGGAAATCATTGCAAATACATTGATCCTATTGCACATAGTCCCAACTGCCACCTGGTAGTCTTTCTACCTTCGATTGACTCGAGAATGGTATCTACACATGAAATTTCCATAAATGACCTGCAAACTAATGCCAAACTCCCAAGTAAAAAGAAAAACTTCAAATCATGCAGACACAATCCCTGTACACATTTTCAATTCGATTTAGTTAATATGTATTTTTTTTTCCTCCTGATCTCTGGTTTCTTTACTGCTCCTTATCTCAATCTCCCTCTCCAGCTCCGGATCTCTGGCTCATCCTAGGAATTGGACATTGGGGCTGAGAAGCAGCTGCTGATTCAATAACGAATGGTTGAACATGTAGCTGTGCTGTCCCGGGATGTCGAACGGGTCAGCCCCACCGTTTGAGAAGCTGCAGGTCGAGCCGTGGAGCTTCTTTGATGGGTGGGACAATTCTGTCTCGATGCCTGACCGCTGCCTCTTGAGTGCATTCTCTGCTGCTGGGCCCCATGGGCTCGCAGAAAGGAGCCTTTGATGCACTGGATCGTCCGGAGGAACAGCATAGTTGGGGCTGGGCTTGGACTGATCGAGAAAGGACAGGCTGTTGTGTTCGGTACTGCTGTCGGACAACAAGCTGCTCAGAATGGCGTAGTCCATGGCATCCAACAGATTGGAGAAAGATGATGATTTCTGGGGTATGAGGGTGTTGCCGGCATTGTTGCTCGGGAGACTTGTCAGATCCGGTAACTTGGAGTCTTGGGCTGTGATGGAGCGGTCTTCTTCTTCTTCTTGGTCTTGATCGACTGTTGGTACTGCAGGAGGCAGCACATTCGACTTCTTGTAGATCCGACAGAGTACCCAATCATCGAGCTGGAATGAACAAGATGCACGTTATTTTTCTCCGCTAATCATGAAAAAAATCGAGCCTTTCAGAAGTAATATGCAGGAATTTTCGCTATCAATCAACGACTAGCATTTACCAAAAGGAATTACTAACATGGAGATGAGATAAGAAGGAAGCGAGAGAACACCGAATGTTAACAGATAACACAGCTCTATAGATTATTAGAACAACCAAAGTGCTCTGAGCTGATAACTTGAGAGTGATTCCAGGAGATGAAAGTCATCAGAAGAACCTATGAGTAAGATTTCAACAGTAAACGAATGCCTGCCTTACAAAGACATCTATGCTGGTTCAGGTAGCAGATCACCGAATTCTGATGGCAGATAGCACTGAACAGGGGAGACGAGAATGCAGGATATCTTTGGGAATTAGAGAGAGAGAGAGAGAGATTGTACTGCTTACCCTCATGGAAGATTCCTTGAGCCTCCTGGGCCTGTTGATGGAGTTGAGGGTGCATGGAGATTCTGTAAGCCGGTACTCGTGCATGATCCAATTCGTCTTGGTTCCTTTAGGGGGTCTTCCTTTGTAAAATACCAGGGCCTTCTTAACACCAATGTTCACATTTCGGGCTCCCATAGATGATGAATCCATTATGATCTTGTCTGTACCAGTGGCCTTCCAGTACCCCGAGCCGGCTGCCCTGTTTGGCCTGGCACCATTCGGGTACTTTCGGTCCCTAGGACTGAAGAAGTACCACTCTTTCTCGCCGAAAGCAGCCCTAGCTGACCAACGAATCAAAACCATAAAACCAACATCAACATCATTTGCAGGCAGTCGACTTTTCGCCACAATCCGACAACTGAACAAGTTTCCTATGGCAGCCCATCTTATGAAACAAGTATGTATAGCATAGCTGAACAGATACCTGGCAAATCCCACGGATTAAACTTGTATATATCGACGTCCGCGATGATAGAGACGGGGAGAGGGACCGAGGACACCTTCTTTTGGAGGTAATGGAGGATGAGTTCTTCGTCTGTCGGGTGGAACCTAAAGCCCGGGGGCAGGGATGATTGCGGGTTCCTCATCAAACCAATGTGTTTCAAAAGAGAAAAAAAAAATTGTAAATCAATTCTCCTTAGCTCAAGGGAGCTTTTCAGGAGTTGGGCACTAGCCCAACAGAGCCGAACGAACGGTTTTAGGAAAAGAAACAGAGATGCAGAGGAGGCCAAGTTGCAGCCAGCTGGAGGAGGAAGAAGAAGAAGAAGAAGAACCAGAGGATTGAAATTTTTGGGAGGGCTATCTGGGAAGCCAATTTATGCCTGTGGGGATTTGTCATTTAGTGCAAAGAAGTTTGAAGATTAGGCCAAAGTGGTATGGAAGGGCTGAAAGAAAGATGGCAAACCAGTCCGTTCACATCTACGTTACTAACTAGATTATTAGATTTTTAAACATTATACTTAAAACAATAATGATAAAAAATCAATCTAACACTCAAAATCCGGCGAATTTAGTGAAGATTTAAAAAAAAGCAAAAACAAAAACAAAAAATCGACAGAATGGCTAAGGCCCACAATTTGTCTTTCTCGTACTTCGGTGAAAGAGTGGCGGCTGGGCAGTGAGAGCCGAGATTGGTGGGGCGGGAGGACACGATCCCACCAGGCAGATAAACTCTTGCCACGTGCCCCGTCCGCTACCAGCCAAGAACGTGGAAAAGCCGCCGCCCAATCATAAATCCCAGTAGGGGCCCTCTGGGAATTTCTCGTCCATGCCTGAAAAAAAATTATATTTCCTTTTCTAATTTCTAATTTCTATAGAAATATTCTTGCATCCAATGAATGCTTCACTGATCTCTATGTAAAAAAAAAAAAAGGAAGAAGAAGTTAAATGACTATATGATCCACAATCGATAATCTATATCCCGAGTTTCATCCGGGATTGCTGCCTCGCCTTGCCGTAAATACGTTGTCTTCTGTTATAATTTTTTTTCCACGTGATAATGTTTAAAATATTCTATTGGAGATGTACTGTGTGTTAGAAAGGGGGCTTATTGAGAATTGGACCCAACAAAACAATGGGCACACGGGCAGTGCCGCCACACAGATTGGAATCCTAACATAAAGGTGGGAGGAGGGACCAGAGGGTGGGTGGGGGGGCTCTGTGGGAGAGTGGTCAACGTAAACTTGAAAAATCAAGAAAACAATAAAGATGGAAATTTTCTTTATCAATTAATTCAATACCCGAATCTTATCTGCAGTCGGGATTATGGGGTCATGAATTCTTGCACCCCCGTGCCCCATTCCAACACTGACAAATCCTAAAATAATGGGTTCATTATTATTAAGTACGGGCAAAAGCCACCTCAGGTGAAGGAAGAACCGTCCGTACATGCTTTCCATTAAGAAATGTTAGTTGATAATCTAATAATGAAGAAAATCCACAACTTTAAAAAAGAGGGTTTATTTATATATTTGTTTTGTTCTTAATCTGACTTGCCCTAAGATTGATAATACAAGCCTCATCTCCATCATAGATAGATCATCCTAGAAGGTATCTCAATGATGTTGATCACTTCGAGGTGTCATCAGCACTTCATCTAGCCTAATTGGCGAGGCTTATCTTAAGAGGCGCACATCAATGGACGGTGAAGATAGTAAATAGCAGTCGATTAGGTGTGTGGCGTTAAACTAAGGAGGCGAACATGTGGCATCGAAAGTGACATGCTGAGAAGTAGATGTTGCGTGAAAGAATTCAATCCCTCACGACCAACTAGATCTAAGCTCGGTATGGGTATTGAAAGAATCTAATCTGACATTTAAGACAAATAAACGGGATCGTATATAGAGGAGATTCCCCTACGCAGATGTCCCCGAGCAGGCTTTTTCAGCAGCGGTTCGTGGATAATCTGCAAACAAAAACCGCCGACGAGCGCGCAATTTCTCATTCCCGTTACTCTTTCCTCCCATGGAGAACTTAAAAGAGGGGTGTGAATTGGTCAAAATAGAATCCTACGATCCCTTCTCTTTGACAGAAACGGAAGGAGAGAGCGACGGTCCAAATCCAAATGTTGTTATCATAGTCCCCCGTATGACCAAGCACCTCAGAACCGAGTGGCAGATAATGTGTGCTCCTGATAATTTCTCACAGACCCGACTCATGATCGTCACGGACTCGTGCCACTTATTCCGCTAGATTAAGATGTCCCATTCAGCTTTCTATGAGAAGGTTAGGAGGGGATGCTTATCGTCAGCGTGTTGAGCAAAATAAAGCCAACTGATAACCCGAGGGCCAGACCAGACCTACTAAAAAAAAATTCAAGCATTTATATCTCAACTAACTTATACCTACACCTACCATTTCAAGATAGCTTCCTGTCTAAGTAAGGGTGTTGGTCTCCTTACATATAGAGCTGCTAAGAAAACAACGCACACGTTGAGATCTCCTCAACATGCTTCGCAAAGAAAATATTAGTTAATGTTGGCCTGAGACTTCAAAGATTGTATCACCAAACAGCAGTATTTGTGGACCAAATTCGATTGGGGGCGTGCTAGGCTTTTTAAGGGAATATTCCGAGTTTAATTGTTTAGACGTTAAAAAAAAAAAACCTACTTAAAATTGTACGTTGGCCGTACTTTCTATTAGCCTTGAAGCAGTATAATAATCCTACCCTGAGGTAGATCCCTCCCTCTCTCCCTCCCTCCCTCAGCTGACAGAACTAGCACGGCATGCTAGCAAATTTAACATTTGATTTGACATAATTAAGGTATTTCTGCACTCGCTCCCTCCCTCTCTCTATAAGTATTTCTGCAGTCTTTTAAGTTCCTGAATATAAATAATAAGCCTTGCTTCTTCTAGCCCCCTCCCCACCCAAAAAAAATGCCTTTCCAGCACATATTATAGGCCGAAAGAGGGCAGTATGGTATTGCAAACAAGGTGAGATCATAGGTTTTGAATGAAAAGGGGCACACGCCAGGGAGGACCAACAGACATGTTACAAGTATATACATCCTTAATCAGTATCATCCACCGATCATCATGAAAAGTGTAATCCCTTGGACAAGTCAGAATGAGATATTCCTGGATTGGACACAGGTTCGCAAATAATAAACAATTGGGGGGCTATCCAGCAATTTACTCAAAGGGAAAGCGAGGAAAAAGAAGACAAAATGAACAGTGTAGAAAGATAGGTACACAAGCATCTATGCCAAAGCACTGATAGCTACCCCAAAAGTTATGATAAATACACCAGTCCTTCGACTCGCGTAATTATCCCTTCCCTACAGAGATGCTTTTGTTCGGTTTTGAAGGGATTCACGTTACCTTCACTTTAGACAAATGGAATGGAATCCGGAAGAGCTAAATTATAAAGAACTGAAAAGGGGGATTAATGTCATTAACATCGTCATCATCGAACTTGAAGCAAGAACTCTAGTTCAATTCTCATTAGCATGCTCTTTTATAATTCTTTATTTCCCCCTTCCTCTAATCTGTTTAGGTCCATCACCTCCTTTGCACCGGAAAAATATAAATAATTAAGTGCGTAGATTATGTCATGTATGATGTGGACAACATACCTAGGACTTTCCGCAGCTTTTACCTTAGTTTTGTTTACTAATTGCTTCAACCACGTCCCCTTTCCCATGCACTAGGTAGCTTGTTCTGCTCATCTTCAAATTCTCACATGGCATATTGGCAAAAGATTACTATATTTCCTCCAATGACGAACTTCTCCATTAAGACCACTATCCTTTGTCTGTATACCTCTTCCTACCTGGCCTGGGGAAAGAAGAAAATTTTAACAAAATTAGGATAATCTCAACAACCACATCATGGAAACAAGGATAAAATAATTGAAGAAGAAAATGATGGTAATTGGTCCAAGGATTACTCTCCACTTGATTGTGGCCTTACGGCGTAGTTTTTTACTCTCTATTCATCATAAGAGAAATTGCACAGAGGCAGAACACAAAATGAAAATACATGTTTTTTCCCTCTTCCATCTTCTGCCTCACTTTCACAAGAAATCATTAAAAGCCTAAGCGCATCGATTCACTATGCTCTAAAGGATCTTGGATCTACAGACCCCTTCCATTCTCAGACAGGCAAAGGCGTGCGGGTGGCTTCCACTCACAACCCGCACCACTGACAGCTACAGAATGGAACTGTTAAGCAAGAATTGACTAAGCATATGCATTGTGGAAGACTTATGTGCATATCACCACATTGAGACTAGTCAAAAGAAACACAGTGCAGCATTTAGTTAATTCTTTATTGTTTTATTTCTCATTTTCAACATCAAAACAAAAAAAAGTCTTGGACTGCGATATCTAGTAGTTTTCCACGTGTGGTTCACCTAATCTAGAGGCTAGTAGTTATCCAATGTCAAATGGTAAGGCACCAAATTCCCATCCGGACCCATAGAAAATAATGATTTGCGCCTAACATAGAGGTATCTCAAAGAGGTCAAGAATCATGACAAACAATGATATTCCTTCTAAGAAGCGTATATCAATTAAAGTTCAGAAGATCACAGTTACCAGGAGACCTCACGTTGCATAAGTGAAAAATCTTTTGACAGTCCAAGCAAAAACGATGGAACCCAAAAGTTCCTCCATATGCAATAGCAGAATTACTAGGTTTTGGTGAATCAATCTCGGTACAACACATTTTTTACTGACATGGGTTGCTGGAGGTTCAATTCCACATGCATCAGAAAATACTGTTCTAAGAAACTGAAGTGTCTACACTGTTCACTTGAAGTTCATCTAATGACCTGCTAATCATTGCTGGCCTCCTTTACAAGTGCCATTGACCAGAAAAGCAAAGAAAATAATTGTTCTCTCCATAGAACACAAAGATATCCATTACATATACAAACAAGATCAACAGAGTAATTTAATAACATACATGAGCTATTAGACATGACGTGCATCGAGTAGAACTTTCTGCTGGGATGACTCTTGTATGAATTGTATGGATAGAGGTATTTGGAGGTAAATGGGGGACTGGAAATGTTATTCCTTCAAGTCCCTCCATTTTACCCAGGCGTTCTTTTTGCTGATCCTTAAAAAAAATTAATCTTTTTATCTGACTCAAAGAAAAAATTCCAATGCAAATGGATGGATTTGGAGCAACAAAACTCTTTAACAGAAAGAAACTATCAAACATGGTAATATATCATCCAGGTTGATGCACCTGTAGAAAGCAGCAATGATCAAATAACTAACATCAGGGCTGAACAGATAGGAAGGAAAAATTAACAAAGCACCTTTACGAAGTGTTAACTGCAACAATTGCATGACGGAACTTTACACAAGAGCAACCTGCAAAATAATTGCAAGTTACAACCCAACATCAAAATAGAACCTTAAGCAGGAGAATGTGAGAAAGCACCTTCAAGTTGATCAGTCTGGCAGCAAAGGAGTTGGAAAAGTTCCATGACTGAAAAACCAGAATCAACTGATTGTGCCAAGGGCAGCGTAGAGTCTTGCAGTGACATCAAACTGATATGGCTCAGATATTAGCATGGTCTGATTACTCAAATGGTTAGATAACATGAAACTTAGTGTCCATGAACATATTCCAAGCGGGCAGAAACAAAGTCTCCTCATATAGGATGTTTTATTACTGATGATAAACAGCAAAAGAATGTGAAAGAAGAATTTTCCACAAGATAATCATAATGAAAAGTCAGGCCTTCAATCAAAATTGTTAACATGCAGCCTGGGTCGATAATAAGCTGTTTTCTTCCTGAAAAAGAGCAAATCGGAGCTTGATACCAAAATACATATTTCAGGAGCGAGATTCTCTTGCATCTCATAAATGTGCATCATCTGCATTTTATTATTTCTGAGGTGCATACAGTTTCAGTTTCACTGGGAAAAACTAATATGAAGAAGTAAACCTTAAGACCTTGTTTTTATTTGGATTGAAGTAATGAAATCGCCGTGGGCAATAGTCACACATTATGCGCAACAATCACACTTGTATCAAACTTAAGTTTCAGATGAAATGAAACTGAAAATGAATTGGAAGATAATGGTTCCTTATGCAAGAACATGAAATTTGGAATTTAAGGTAAAAACAGATCACTGAAATTGCTTGTCATTCATAGCATACTGATAGGCAAAATATGTATCAGTACAGACTAGAATAATCCATTAAGGATGCAATATGTAGGGTTGGCATCAGAACAAGCACATATCAGAGGAAGCAAAGTCCATTGCCATATCAGGAATATGGAAAAGAAATGGAGCTAAAATGTTATGGCGATAATGCTCCCAAAGTAGAACCTGCAGTCAAATGAAAACATTTTGTCTATTCAAACTATACTGAACTGACAAGCTCTCAACTATGTCAGTCTAAAATGGGGAGGGGGGGGGGGGGGGTGGTGTGCAACTACACATCTGGAAAATCTGCAAGAACATACACCCTCTTTTAAATGTAATAACTCTCAGTACATAAGCACTTGAAAATATGATCCATTATGGTGTCAACTGTGTAGAAATAACCACAATAACAGCAACATGGCCTCAACTGTGGAAATTCAAACTAATTATATTCCAATGCGACATCCCATAATCCTTCCAATTGAGCTTGCCAGATCCCCGTTATTATTATCAAGAACAGGGAAACTTAAAATCGTTACTAGCATGTCTCCACATAAAGTGAAAGTACAATAAGATCCAACAGACTTGTCCAAGAAAGGAAGAAAACGCAAGAGACAATAGAGAATAAAAGAAATCTACAACTAAAAGAACACAGGTATTGATATCATAATCAAAATTTCCAGAGTCAACCACAGATAGAGTGGTCATCTATATCAGACTGAAGAGCACAAATCAGATTGAACTCGAGAGATCCCCTATACTGTAAATACATCTGTTGAGTATAGAACCCCAATATGAACTCGTTTACATCAGCTAAATATTGAAGGTCATTTATCATCTCTAGTCAGTTTACAGACGAAACACTTGAGTTTTTTCAGCTCAAGTATCATTTCACAAGAAGTTACAATGCCAGAAAATAATATCCTTGCCAACTACTAGTTTTAGGTTGTCAAAGGAAATCTCTTTCCTAATCAAACTTTCTGGAGACAGTTTTCTTTAAGCAAATATCATCTGACTGATTTTCCATTATCCTCCATTCCACTGCTTTCTTCCCAGAAATCCATGTCCGAAGTGTCTCATCCATTTATGACTCTCCGCACAATATTTATTTCTTCCTTCAACTCTCCTTTCAAAAACACACCTATGGATCAGCACAATATATAATAAGCTATGACCATGATCCAGTCCATTTTCACCCATCCCACTCCATTATCTAAAAACATGATCAGTTAGCGCCACCAAGAAAATTTTCTGATTGACATGATTTAGGTACCATAACTAGGCAGACACCTCATTCCTATCTTCTCCAAGAGCTCAAATATCTCTTTGCTAGTCATTAGGCTGCACAGGAAGGCATCAAAGGTGCAAACTGCTCGGCAAGACCCCCTCTGCAGCATCTCATTAAAGACCTCTCTAACCTCATTGATTTTCCTGGCCTTGGAATGTGGCATAATCAGTGAATCGCATGTGACAATTTTGGCACAATACCCTTTACTTTCCATTGTTTTCATCAGATATGTAGCTTCTTTGACATGCCACCATTTGCCACTGCATGTATAACTGCGTTATATAACTTCATGTTGGGTGAGATGCCCTAATTCCTTCATGCAGTCAAAAAAATTGAGCACTATGTTTAGGCTGTTCATTTTTTAATAGCATTATATGATACTTGCATAAAAGACCACATCATGAGCCACTCTTCTCTCGTTCATCCCTCATCTTCATTCAGGGTCTAACAATCAAATTACACCATCCATTCAGTATTATCGTGAAGCTCTTCACGTTGAGTGGGAACACATTTCTATTGCAGATGATCAAGTCATTCTTAAGCAGAAAGAGAGCTGATAATAGACTCTAAAACTCGTCAATCCTGGCTTACCCCATGTGCTGGTAGAAAAAGGGTGTCAGGAGATACTGTGGAAGGACGATCACTACATCCATACACCCCACTGATCAGACCCCAGGCAGTACAGAACTTCCGTATCCTCACTGGTAAGGAGATCGTGGAATGGTATTCCTGGAGACCAAGGGAATGCCCAGCCTGCTTTCTGGTCCAGGGGAAGAAGGTGAAGGCCACTTCCCAGTCATTTTGTACCCAAGAGAACCTCCACAATCAGTGGTGACAGTGACACGGTGGCAATGCGACACAGCTCGATGGCTACTTTCCTCTTCAGGGGCCACGCCCGGCTTCCTGGAGTATGTCCACGACCACTGACGTCAAGCCCAGGAGCCTTCTCCAGCGAACTCTACACGGGGCAGAACCAATTTCGTCATCATTTCCTTCCGCTTCTTCCTTCCTGTAAGAGGAGTCGTCAAAAGTGATGGCAGAAGCGACTTCATATTAGCGGAGCGACCACTCGGAAATTGCGGAACACATGAGCGAAACCAAAGAAAAAGATAAACAAGGGTCAGAAGAATAAGAATCACAGGCAGAAGAACAGAAGATGAACCAGGAGATGAAATAGTAGCAGGCGGAGAGCGGAGAGGGGCGAACAAGAAGCCACTGCAGGGATGATGAGCGGAGAGCATATCAGGCAGGAAGGACCAATGAATGAGGACACCAGCTGAACGTGCGAAGGCATGACGAAGATCACTAGAACGCCTGCCATGTAGAACCGTCCGTTTCTTATCACGCATCGCATCCTTCGTTTTTATTCAGCTGATTGAATGGAGAAATTGCCCTGTGATATCGAACCGCTTAAGCTCCCGCCCAGTTCGTGAATGCAGGAGAAGCGGACATGAAAGTTGAACACAGCAGCTGATTGTGGAAATGCCGGACGAACAACGAGAGGAGAAAAAAGGTACCAACCTGGCTGACCCCAGAACGTTCAAGTCACTACACATCCTTCCTAAATTCATATTTCTCATCTCCATTTAATCGGTCGACCGCAAATTTTCCACATCTCCATCCTGGATCTCATCAAAGATTCAAAGTTGGCTGCTCCGAGCGTAAACGAGAGTACCCGCTAAGAAGAGAATCGAGCGTGAAACTGAATCGATGAAGCATTTGACCAAGAATGAAGAAAAATAAGCAAAATTTAAACGCTTCTGCATCCAGGCTGATTGTTCACGGCGAAAACTGAATGAATCGAACCACAAGAAATTGTTCCGGGGACGTAGTGTATGTAGATCGTAATATAATTACAGTATAGCAAACAAATGAGACTAATATGATCCCCCATTCATTACTCCTGACTGTAGGTTAATAAGAAGAAAGTGAATCCCGATATAACCTGTTCTCGGCTTCTCAGTGTCAGTCATCATGAGTGCCGGATTGTATGCTCAACGGACCGAAAACCGACCACACGATTCCTGCATTTTCCCGAGATAGTTAAACGATGCTGCTGATGCGAACTACAGGAATCATAGAGCTGAGACAGCCTCAATGGCACTGCCCAGCGGCCACGCGGCCTCCACAAATGCATTTCCGTACTTGACCTTCTTCACTAGTGTTATCTTTTGCCGAGGATCAATGCCTGCAAAAAAAAGATTTGAGGCAACGAAGTTCAGTATTCCCATGAAAGCGACCGGAATAAGGAGAACGCCTTCCCTGTTCCCATTTTTCAGTCGTGGGAGAACGAGGCAAATAAAGACAACTGAATTGCCCTCGACGGTTGAATTGCACAGTCCCCTCTAAAAGAACAATCTGACACTCGTATATTCTCCAATACGTCAAGAAGGGAAAACTGTCTGCTCTGCAGAGCCCGACTCTCTCTCTTGTGCACTTGCCAAGACATTCTAGTGGGCTCAGTATCGTAAACGTGGGAGTAGACCAAATGAACGAAGACAACTTACCAAATCCATCAACGAGCAATGTGTATTGGTACACAAGATCCATACACAAATATGGAAGATCATCCTCCTCCACACCGGGATAAACAGACCTTGCATCCTCGAGTTTGGTATGACAAGCACACTTAGCTGCCTCCTCAAAGTCTGCAGGACGAACTTTGGCAACTGGTTGGTTGGGATCGACGAAACCAGCCTGATATATTGAAACAGAATCGTGCGGTCAGACACAAGAGAAGAATGTTAAACTTCCAACAGCATTTTAACTTGCATACCTCAGCAGCCCTGTCAAAGAAAAATGAAGCGACAAACAGATTCTTTTGTCCATCACCCGCTCCACCATTCCAAACCCCGCCGAACGTGCATTTCATGTGAGTGCAAGCTGTCTCATTAACTTTGAGAGCCTCCAAAGCTACTCTCCTGCAGTCATTCATGCTTGAGCCTGATGGAGGAGCTGATACTGAATACTCTATGCCTCCATATTTGTAAGACCCTTGAACACACGGACAAGAAGAATAAGACCATAAACCCAACTAGCTCAATCATACTATCGTGGATCATTGCAAGGGCTTTCGAATTCACAAAATGAAGGAACAAACTTTCCCTGCCCAACTAGAAAGAACTGGTTGACAAGCCCTGCCACTCACCTTCATAACCAATGGAAATGCACGGATTTTCAGATTCAGAAGCCTTCAAAATCTCTGCTCGAGCTGCTAACAAGCCATAGTGCAAGTAACTGCAGAGGTACCATCATAATATCACATATACACTAAATAAGAGGGACTATCATACATGTGAAAGATGCACAAAAGACTCCATGAAACTCCAAAGATAGAAGGATTAGTTGTAGGAAGATCAAGAAGGAGCCTGACTGCCTGAGAAATTAATTTAAAAAAAAACCTATGAACGTAAAGGTGATAATTGCTTCCTTTAAGATACATGTCCTTGACATAAGTATCCTCTCCATCAGAAAGCTTTGGAGCATTTGCAGCATCCTCTTCCGATATAGCATATGCCATTTGAACAGAACCACCTCCAAGATCAACTACTCCAACAGTATCAGAGTATTTCTTTCCAAGATTTCCCAATAGATAATTTATTGTTACCTGAAAAAGAAGTGGCATGATATTAACATCTTTTCTGCTTGAAGAGCAGTGATTTCATATGGCATCTCAAGGTTAGAGTTCAAAGAAATAAATGAGGGCTAACTGCTTGATGGATTGGATTGCTAATATAATTAAGCTTGATGGACATTTCAACCGTCATGGTCAGGGTTGCAGCCTGTGGTTTGGTGTTTTTTTAGGATTAGATGATATGATAAGCCTAATTTAATCATATCATAAATATCAAAAACATGGAAAGCAGCTGCAGCGTACTTCCACAGCCTGCCTCTGAGCTAAAATACAGAAATTGCCTGCTTCAGTAGTGTTTCCACTATCAGTTTCATTTTTCCCTTTCCATACAGAGATTGCATACCAGTATAAAATTTCAGGGCAGCCTGTGAACAAACACAATGAGGAAGAAATTGGGACATACCCACTGATAAGCACCTTCTTGAGTACCATCAAGAACAGTAACACCTTCACGTTCAGACTTAAGGGTGCTTGTACCTTTCAGCAGGTCCCTGACCTGGACATGGGCATTCCACATGAAGAACTAACCAACCAAAACTAAATTCTGCCAAAACAAATAGATCTTCATCATTCAAACCTATGTAATTTAAACAAAGAAAAATGAAAATAATTGAGGATTACCGCTTCTAGAATTCTATCAGATGCTTCAGTCCCCAAAGCTCTCAATCCTGCAGTGGCCTGCATGTGCAGCATAATCCAGCATAAAAAATCAAGTAATAAAAAAGCAGAAGATAGAAACAAAGCTGTTTGTGCAGATAACTGACCCCAACTCTCACAGGCGTCTTGCCACGCAAATCCTCTGGAACAACACTTTCTGCTTCGTCGAGCAGTATCTGCAGAGAACGAGCTGCTTCCTGGGGGTTTCGGGCATAGGCACTCAGTCCAGGCTTGATCTGCAAGAACAAAAAGAGAAGAGGACGTCAATTAACACCAAATGCTTGCTCCCAACATAAAAATGAGAACTTGTACTTCCAATTCCAAGTTTGCATCAGTTCAGAAGCAAAGATAATTGCAGCACAGATAGTCACGCGTTGAAGTAGTACACGCAAAGTGAAAAGGAGTTTCTGTTGTTGAACCATCAGAAAAAACCTGAAGAAAGAGCTCGAGCTCTCTGCCGATGGGTATAAGATCCATGTATTGATCAAAGCAGTAAACATGGACTCGACTCCCAGAGCTGCCGGCATCGAAGATCACTGCAAATGTCTTTCCTCCCCCATTGGGCGAGGCTTTCCGGCTGGAGATAGCATACTCTTGAATAGACTCGGAGGGAGAGCTCGACGGCAATAGGAGAAGGACAAACCCGACGAGCAGGAGCGGCAACCAGATCACAAGAATGACGCCACGGTACTTCTGGATCCTTTCCTCGTGCGTTCTGCTAGGTCGCTTGAACATCTTGTCGAGCTCGGCCTGCTGGTGAAGATCCGAGGAGGCGAGGTGGGGCGGGGAGCTGGGGTTGCCGGATGCAGCGCCTTCCAGGAGCTCGGCGGATGACGGCGATCTGTGCCGGATCTGGCCATTCCCGGCGGCGGTGGCGGGAGCCTTCAAGGACTGCACTTCCTGAGTCGGCTCCAGCTCTCCCCACCTTGTCGCGCAATATGCAGTGTGTGAGAGTTGCACGCGCACCCACAGGGCGTAGCCGACTGCTCCTTCGATCCGCCGATCTTCAGAGGAATTCGGGCGCAGTTGGAATGATTCGACGGATTGGAAAATGAGACACAGAGAGATGGAAAGAGGGAGAGAGAAGAATGCGGCAATGGTGGAAACGAGAGAGAGTGGAAGTGGACCGGAAAATCTCTGCTAGTGGCTCCTCCCTCTCGTCCCCCGCTGAAAGGTCAAACCGGAAGGAGGGAAAGAGAGTGAGAAGACTTGGACCAACGGTCAATGTGTCTGCAATATCTGCTAGTTAGCGGATTATGGTACGATACGAGGAGAACGATGATGACGTCAAATTTTCCTTTATTTAATCATACTTATATTATTTATTTCTTTGGTTACGTATAGTTAATATATATATATTTATCTATAAATGAATGCTCTGAATTTTGTGGAAATATAAATTCAAGAAATTCCCCCTAAATTTTGTAATACATTTTGAGCTGGGGAGACTAGAAGTGCCTTTCTCGCATTAGATCTGTCGAGAAAGACATGGAATGGAGTGACTATAAAAGCTTCCAACCAGCTGACGTTTAGTTCAGTAGGAGCTGCGATTCTGAGTAAAAGAGAATATCAGTTTGCCTGTCAATCCAGAAATTAGCTATCGAACCTACATGGTAATAGTTGGCCGCGCCATGAAGTAAGCAACAGAGAGCCATAGACAACCCGCATTGACACCGAATGTGATCATGCTATGCTGTAGAGCAACCATCTGATCTTGTATATAGATTCCTGAGAATCCACTCCTCCACGAAGTCCAGTGCATCACTATGAGAAACACTCGAAGAATCCGCAGCAAGAAGGATTATTTCAACAAAAAATGGAAATATACATTTCATTCATTTGGCGGAAAGATCATATTTCTCTTTTGATTTTTTGATAGGTAAAAGATCATGTTTCTCTGGGTTCTTGAAGCCCCCCAGGAACCTATCTTACGAAAGGAGAAAAGAAGGTAACAAGAGGTAGAAGAATATGATTGATACTGATGATAACTTAACTACCAGGTCTATTATGAGCAGGGAACCGATTGACATTTTGTTGGCTTAAGCTGTCTTTTGCTTCGTTGGCGGGGGAAAGAGGACCCGGAAGACCCAAGCAGCCAATATTGCTCCGGCAAAAGGGCAGATCCAGTAGACATAGAACTGCTCCCAGGTGTTGTGCCAATTGTTCACATACGCCCAACCGAAAGCCTGCAAACGATTCATTTCCATCAAAAACATAAGAAACTAGTTGTTGAACTAGACATCAGATGTTCGTATGAAGATAGAGCAGGAGAAGAGCACGGTCTCGGATTGAGGAGATGGAATCTCCAAACATGAAACGCGTCAACTTGAGATGTATAATAGAAACAGATGTTGTCATCAAAACCAGCTCAGAGTAAAATGTTTTTATCAACACCCATGATCTGTTACTTGGCTGTACTGAGAATTGTTCTTTCACAAGTTTCCAATGGAGGAGAAAAAATATTTTCATTTTCAACTTAAAATGCAAAGACTGCCTTCTAATTAGACGGAATAAGAGAGACAGACAGCGTACACTTAGTGTTATTCTGCGGGAGAATGGTGGCTTCACATGAAAAGCCAAGACCATTAGACCTAGCGCGAGAATAATTATTGGAACAGAAGCACCCATCAAACTGGACATCAAGAAAACTCTGATTTTACCCATGTGGATTGTTGGTTTAGTTGCCAAGAGGCCAACAGTTCCAAGACAAACACTAATCTTACAGATAGACCCAAAAGAACAAAACAGATCCAGCAGGTATGTTGGATCTATTCAAGCATGGAAGGAGACACAGTCACTACTCCATTCCCAATCACTCAGAATTTGATTCACGTCTAAATCTACCAATGCTAGAGTGCACCTTTTCACAAAATTCATCAAATAGGCAAAGCAGACCAAAAAATCGAACCCAGTTGAAAGTACACACAGTATTTTCTCAATGAAATAACGACACTCAATTGAATGTACTCACATTGGCGGGATTCATGGAAGGCCCAGTATAAGGGGAACCTGCAACCACCAAGGCCACAGTGGCAACAGCGAGCAACCAAGTCTTCACGAATGAACTCTGGGGTCCCCTAAGAATGATAAAAAGGACCACGAAGGTGATAATGAAAGTCAAAACTCCCTCAGCAATAGCACCAGTGTGCAAGTCCACCTTCAGAGAAGGTCCTCCAAGCATGTGCTTGTGCTGTGCAGGCATAACCTCCATGATCACCAGAGCACCAGCAACGGCACCAACTGCCTGTCAAACAGCAATATTCGTTCTCAAGCAACAATAAATTACTTGCAAAACCATGGCAGCAGAGATCTACTCTGTTTCCACATATACAAAATCTAGTCATGTGGAAATTATATAGGTATTATTACAAACCGATATTGTCTACTCAGCAATTTATCAAATTCACAAGGCCATAAAAAATGCATCTTCCTCCTCTGATCTGATGAGTTGTGCATCCACACGATCCAAGACAACATGCTATTCGATTACATCTAAGACTTCAAGCAGAAAAAACTGTAGATTTCGAATGTCCCAATGAGAAAAGAGTGCTCTAAGTTCTCAAGTGCAAAGTAGGTCATCTTTTATATGCTATTAGCGACATGAAACAGCTAAAGGTTCACTACTCTCATGGAAGCAAAAGGACGATAACGTAAATGATTAGTGCGGCCAAGTTGAGCTTCTCTGAGGTAATTAATGTAGCTGGGAATGGAGCAAACTACCTAATCTTCGAAATTTAGCAACTTAGCATCTTAGATCTTTTCAACTTCCAATGCGGTCTAAGGAATATTTCAAAAGCCAAAAACCATTCGCAGATTCAGTGTCAAAAAACGGAAACTTTGCGTCCCAGTGAGTGACCTGAGCAGGAAATCGGAGAGCCATGGAGAGCAGATCGTCGGACCCGACACCAGCGGCGTAGAAAGACGCCGTAGCGGTGGGGTTGAAGCTGGCGCCGCCCAGGAAATTGCCAATGACCTCGAAGACGGTGACGAGGACGAAGACGAGTGCGGTGGTGATGGCCAGAGAGGCCCAGGGCAGCACGTCCTGGCTGAGCCCCACCAGGGAGGCGATGACCGCCGTCGTGGCGCCGAGCGTCGACGCGCAGAACACCCACGCGAAGGTCATGATACCGTCCGCCACAGCCAGCTTGATCGCGCCCATCCTCCCGCCGTCAGACAGCAAAAGCCCAGAAACAAAGGGAGCCTTTTTAGGGACGGTCGAGGCCGGATCAGGTTGGTTTTAGAAGAGACCAAGAAGAAAGAGAATGATCTACCTAACTCGATTCGAATCAGTGCAGAAGACGGTCAATTTATAGGGACCAAAGAATCCCCGTCTCAGAGGACAGAGAAGAAATTACAGATAACGTCGCAGTTGAATTTCCATCCGTTGCATGATTCCAATAATAGAGTACCAGCGACCGGCCGTCCTCGGCAACATTGGTTGGGTACATGTAGAGTTGTGAAAAAGTAAACAGATATGTCAGTTGGATATGAATGCCAGCTATGACAAAAATTCAAATTGACTCGAAAATCAATCTTTTTGTTTCTTCAGTAACGACATAACATTAGCTACTAACCAATCAAAGGTAACCAAATGTGCCATTAAATTTTGGAACTTGTCGGAGGAGGAAGGCTTTGGAAAGAAGATTTAATGCAACTTCTCTTAGCTCTCTGTAATAGATAGCTATCGGAAGCTCCCATGCTGCCAAAATGGCCGTTCCGATTGCAGTACAGTACAGACTCTGATCTCCTCTTGCACTCCTCGGGCAGGGGCGCGCACCCAGGTCCTCGTACCCTTTTTCTCCCCCGGCGGCTCTCCCTCCTCCGCCCGACCTTTACCCTTTCCCTCTTGTACCACTTTTCTCGTAAAAATGCCCTTTCGTCACGCCTTTAGCCCTCTCCCGGCGTCTTCTCTTCATCGACTCATCTTCTCTTTTTCATCCTGCTCTGCGACAGTTGAAGCAGGTAAATCTCCTTCTCCCTTGCGGGAGGGGAAATGAGACAGATTGCCTGTGAGAGGGGAGAGACCGAACCAAACTCCACACTCTCTCAAACAAGAAGTAGTGAGGTGTGAAGTTACCAACATAAGATTGTACAATAATCCTTGGAAAATAGACTATACAAATAAGTAATTATATGGAAACATGGAAGTAATGGGAAGTTACCAACATAAAATTACACAATAATTCTTAGAAATAGACCATAATGTAAATAAGATGGAAGGGTAGCTTTGAAATATAAAAAAAGATTTCATATCTCAATAAAAAGGTTGTCAATTCTCATGGGAGTCTCATGAACTAATAAAATTGAGAATTATGAATAAACGTATAAGTGACCACAACGTTTTGATTCAAATCTAGGTCGGTCCATTCAACTTCTTAGCAGTAGGCAGTTGTCACAGGGCTCGGGCTGGACACGAAGGGGCTTACAGCAGTGCTCATTGGTAGGAGAGAGAAGCATTGTCACTCTTGTAGGCCTCTTGGGCCTATTTATGGCCCAATGAGCCCAGCCCAGCTTAGAGGCCACAGGCCCACCAAAGTGACTAATTGTCTTTTTTCTTTTCTTTTCTTTTTTTTACTTTACAGTTCCCAATCAAGCTTGTGATTCGTGACGTCACTTTCCAAATTGGGATGCGATGGATATGGAACCCAGTGTCTTTAATTGACCTGGCCCACCTAATTAAATCCCTGCCCCCCTCACCCACCGAGGTTGCTGACATGTCAGCCATCTCAAAACACCCACTTAATTAACCTGAGAATTAGAATTTTATTTTTACAATCGGGAAAACAATTATGATATTTTTAATTATAATTTCGAATTTAATCCTGTTACTAAAATTTGTTGTATTTTTCTTTAAAAGACAATTTTTTTTCCTTTTCCTTGAGTCCTAATTTCCTTATTTGTCTTAAAACTGAATGAATACAAACAAAGCTCTCTGTACCGATCGGTTAGAGATCCAGTTCTCCCTGTTCTGTCCCTGCACAGGAAACCTCCCCCTTGTCTCTGTGTTGGGATCATTTGATCCTCCGCAGCCACTGTCGGCCGCCTCTATTTAGGAGCCGCTGCGCACGGCGATCCTTATCGATCAGCGGCAATTCGTTCGCGCCCCCATTGCCATCCCCACAATGCGTCTAAAAGGTTAGGAAAACTATGAATTAGACCCGCAAGGATGAAATTTTCTGACGTTTTCGCACAGCCAGGGCCCATTTTCCTTGACTTTCCCGTTGAAATTTTGATTTTTTTGGTAGCGTGGCAATTGAGATTCCTTTTTATCCTTTTTTTTTTTTCTGATGCCATGGATCTCAAGTCTAGCCTAGCCAGTCCTGCATTTTTTACGGTTGTGTTGCCTCTCTGTGATCGTCAATGAATTGATGTTTGACGGCTGTGGCTTCCACTGGGTCATCAACAGTAAAAATGAGCTTCTAGTTCTTCTGCCCCCCCCCCCCCCCTCTCTCTCTCTCTCTCTCTCTGGTTTGCCCTGAGAAAAGATGTCTGAAACCTAAGATATTGTAATTGTCTGCTGGGGCTCTGACTTTTGTGAAGGGAGTCAAATTGTTTACTTTAAGGTTGTGTTTGCCAATCATTTCCGTTTCAGTTCCGCGCCATGATGAAAATGTTGTGTTCCATGCTAAAGTTGCTCCCTCCATCCCCTAACACCTGCGCCCCACGCCACCCCCCACCGCGTCGACTCTGAACTGTAAATATTGATTTAATTACTTGAGAATTCATCTCCTGTCTTTTTTTGGGTGCCATTCTTCCTTATAGCATTGATATAATTTACGCATAGGCATACTTCCCAATCAGGTTCATCTGCGGTTGCTTTTGCCGATATCAAGTGTGGTTGGAATTTAACATGAAAAAGTAGAATAGGTGCATTTAGCAATAACTGCAGAAGATCCGAGCCTTTTCCTCGTTCCATGTAATGTTGGGTGGTTAATTGATTGGTGGTACGGCTTCCTAATTGAAAATTACATTTTTTTTTCTTCTCCTAGGTTTGTAGGAAAAGTGGTAGGAGAGCTGTATGGCAGTTTAGTTTCAATGAAAGATAAGGCTATAAAGTGAAATGTGCAAGCACTGGTAATATTACAGATGCCACAATCCACAGAGTTTAGTGAGTCCAGAGATGATTCAGCAGTGTGTGAAGTTCGCGCCAATGGGCTATGTATGAATACTAAAGAAGTGGAAGCAAAACTCAATGAGGGAAATATTCAAGAGGCAGAATCTTCATTAAGAGAAGGGCTTTTACTTAATTTTGAGGTTAGTTTTTGAAATAATATTAGCTGATGTTTCTCTCAACTAAGAAAGCTATTAAGATTGCTCTGAGTTTGCCTTTGAGCACTATAGTGACCTTAGGCATGTATCTTGTTGACCCTTCAGATAATTATCTTACAAAACTTGCAGGAAGCCAGAGCTCTTCTTGGGAGGTTGGAATATCAAAGAGGAAATCTAGAGGGTGCTCTTCGTGTTTTTGAAGGCATTGATCTCCAGGCTGCTATACAGAGATTGCAACCTACTGTTACAGAAAAACTGCCTGCTAAGAAAAATCGGTCATGGACAGAATCACTCCATGTAGTTTCCCAGCATGCTGCTAGCTTGGTACTTGAAGCCATCTACTTGAAAGCAAAGTCTCTTCAGAAGCTTGGCCGATTAAGTGGTATAGATTTCCCTTTTATTTCCTACTGTTCCATAAGATTTCCTTGATGAAAATGAATGGAACATATTTCTATTGTTCTTTCTTCTGTATATATTTTGGTTTTGTTGGTTGTTTATGCATGTTCCTTGTTTTTCTCAGAGTCTGCTAATGAATGTAAAAGTGTGCTTGATGCTGTGGAGAAGATATTCTATCAGGGGATACCCGATGCACAGGTGGACAACAGATTGCAGGAGACAGTTAGTCATGCTGTGGAACTACTCCCAGAGCTCTGGAAGCAGGCTGGTTGCTATCCAGAAGCAACGGCTTCATACAGGCGTGCCCTCCTCAGTCAGTGGAATTTGGATAACGAGTGCTGTGGGAGGATTCAGAAATCATTTGCTGTGTTTTTGCTGTACGGTGGAGTGGAGGCTGGGCCTCCTAGTTTAGCTGTTCAAGCTGATGGGTCATATATCCCGAGAAACAATTTGGAAGAAGCCATTCTACTTCTCATGATTCTAATGAGAAAATTCTGCCTTGGTATCCTTAAGTGGGATCCCTCAGTTATGGAGCACCTGAAATTTGCACTCTCTCTCTGTGGCCAAACTTCTGTTCTAGCTAAACAGTTTGAAGAGATTATGCCAGGAGTATATCATAGAATTGATCGTTGGAATACTCTGGCTCTTTGTTACGGTGCATTGGAGCAGAATGAAGTTGCGCTGAATCTGTTGAGAAAATCCTTACACAAACATGAGCGACCAGATGATCTCGTGGCATTGCTACTGGCCGCTAAAATCTGTTGTCAAGATAGCCTCCTTGCTGCTGAAGGAGTGGGGTATGCAAAGAGGGCAATTAATGCTGCCCAGGGAAAGGATGAGCATTTAAAGAGTGTGGGCCTTCGTGTATTGGGCATCTGCCTTGGAAAGCAAGCCAAAGTGGCTTCCTCTGATGTTCAGAGGTCTCATCTCCAATCTGAAGCACTGAAGTCGTTAGATGCTGCATTGGCTCTGGAGCCTAACAATTCTGACCTAATTTTCGAGCTTGGAGTTCAGTATGCTGAACACCGAAGTTTGAATACTGCCCTGCGATTTGCAAAAAGATTTATTGATGCAACTGGAGGCTCCATATTGAAGGGTTGGAGACTGCTTGCTCTGGTTTTATCTGCTCAACAGCAATTTTCAGAGGCTGAAGTGGTCACAGATGCTGCTTTAGATGAGATGGCTAAATGGGAGCAAGGTCCGCTCCTTCTGTTGAAAGCTAAGCTAAAGATCTTGCAGTCATTGCCACTTGATGCTATTGACACTTACCGTTACATCCTTGCTCTGGTTCAAGCCCAGAGGAAATCTCTTGGGCCCATACAAAATGTCTCCCAGGTTAGTTGATATATGCAGTGCACTTTATGTTTTTGTCGGTTGAACTTCTTCTACAAAATGTCTTGACTGTTTGAACTATTGTCCTGGAAAATGTTTGCACTTTCTATAGGACCACCATAATTAAGATACAGTTGCAGGATCCAGAGTCATGATGATCTCGAACTCATGGAAAAGAACTACGAATGTATGAGCCTGACTGAAGTTGGGAGGTGCCAAAAATCACTAGGATAGTATTGCCTAGTATGCTGATGGTTTTAGAAAAGTTATGAAAGGAAGTGGTAGAGCCGGTTATACTTATCAGAAAGAGAGGGAGAGAGATGGTTACAGTAATCTTCTTGGCCTAGAAATTTATTACACTCGTCATCCTCAGAATTTGCTAGTGCTGCATTCTCTAATAGGCCGACCTTTTCTCTTTTTTTTAACAGTCAGAGGATGCCAAAGATAATGAGTTTGAAGTCTGGCATGGTTTAGCAAATCTATATTATAGCCTCTCGTGTTGGAAGGATGCAGAGATATGCCTGTCAAAGGCTAAAGAATCAAAAAGCTTCTCAGCCGAAGCATTGCACACGGAGGGCAAGTTTCAGAACCTTGTGACATTTTGGTATTCGATTTTGACTTTCAAGAGAGATTAAGATGTATATCATTTTCTTTGCTGTACTTATACCAGGAATGATGCACGAGCGACGGGGACAGATTCATGAAGCTCTTGCTTCCTACATTAATGCGCTCTTGATAGAACCATCTTATGTGCCTTGTAAGATCTTGATTGGAGCTGTAATGTGCAAGATGGGTTCCCAAGCATTGCCTGTGGCTAGAGGCTTACTTGCTGATGCTCTGAGGTTAGAGCCCACCAACAGGATGGCTTGGTATTACTTGGGCCTGGCTCATAAAGAGGATGGTCGGGCAGCCGATGCAGCTGACTGCTTCCAGGCTGCTTCCATGCTCGAAGAATCCGATCCTGTTCAAAGCTTCACCTCTTTACTTTGATTGGCCGTTCCCACCAAAGGTCTTCGATGCACTCTCTTTTACTTTGGTTAATTATCAGAGTTCCCATACTTCCAGATGATTTACAATCTGTCGCAACATGTACTTTTTAAAGCAAAAAAAAAAAAAAGACCACTTGGTTTTCAATTTTGTGATAATCTACCTCACTGTTGGAAACCCGTTGATTGACTCATTTCAGTCACAGACAAAATGTGACCGTAGCTAGGTTTCTTGCTAAATTGAAAACGAGGCCAAAGGGATAGATTAGAAACAAGCATGGAACTGCAGGAGACTTCTAATAACTAATTCTTTCCTTTTGAAGCATACCTAGTAAGAGAAGTGTACTAATTCAGGAGTGCCTTCTGAAAATGCAGCCGAAGTTATAGTTGCAGGGTGCATTGGAGGTGCAGGGCTTTGGATGGACAACCGTTAACGACCGGCCTTCTTATTTCTGAACTGGTTACCTCCAGTTGATCTGTCCTGTTCATGGCTGCGGGCGAAGACGCTGGAACGAGTTTTTAGGGGAATTTCAGCAGGGTCGGATTCAATTTGATGAGATGCATTGGGGTTGAAGTTGCTGGATTTGCCTATAGTAGGATCATACACTGCTCAACATGCTGCTGGAGTTCCAGAACATCGTACTCCTCAGTTGCTATCATTCTTGCTCAGCCGTGTGAATTCATGTCTGTTTCGCTGGGCATTTGGTGGTGAGAGGGAAGGTGGTTGTTTAATGTTTTTTGTTCATGGAGGCATTTGTCGATCTGAGTGCATTTAAATTAAATTGTATATTTCCCCATTTTTAGGATTAAAATGCACACCCAATATTTGTATCATTTTCCTGTTTCCCAATTTCGGGAAAATATGTTTTTGACTAAAAATTTGGAGGGTAATATCAATTTCGAAAAATATACATGCAGTGATTCCCATGCACGACAGAAATGAATAGTTAATTACAATTAATTTTTGAATTAGTATCCCTTCTAATAAAAGATGAGCAGGTTTCATGTTTGCGTACAACTTATCAGCTGGTCCACCCACTCCCGACAACAAGCCATTTGATGGGGAATAATCACGTGTTGCATATGCCAAACTGGTCTAGCGGGCCCATCCTACAATGAGGCCCAATGGGCCTGAGCACTTTACTCGCACGCCCTAACTAACTCTCCGTGTTTCGCGCTCCATTTTATAATCGATGTAAAAATGATGTCTTAATTACTATCATTAAGAACGAAATTGTCTCTTCGCAGAGTTCCAATCGAAATTTTCTGTCGGCCAAGAGAGGGAGGGTGTCGGAAGCAGCCAAGCAACGATGGAAGGAAGAGAGCCACAACGCCAAGCTTCGTTTGACATCTCAGTGGCTTCTCCCATCGGAACGATTTCGGGTTTTACCTTTTGAACTCGACCTAATGACTAGAAGTTCCACGCTCCAACTTGACAAGACGGTCCGTATGAGATTGTGGTCCTTCTTACCTCGAAAGTTCAAACCGGTGGATATTGCTTTTGGATTCTCTTATCCTTTATTGGGCATCATCACGTGCCAATTTTATTGGAATATGATATCACAAATAAATGAATATTTAGGCGGGAGATGGAAGAAATTACCTGCATGACTTACATGACTCTTGAGAGTCTGAATATGGATACTAGATTAAGTTTTTGTGGTGGATGGGATAACAAGCTGGATCAAAACTTAGAAAATTTTTAACATTTTTTTTGAAAAATATATTTAAAAATTTTCTCAACATAAGCAAGAAAATGGGCTTGCAATTTGTGCGGTACTTATGCATATCGTGTTTACATAGTATATGAAAAAAAAAACCCTTCAACTTATATCTGATTCGCCTAACCGGTATAAATTAAACATGTTCAAATGTATTGATTATGCATGCACATATTTAACACAATTAATGTAATTATAATAAGAGTTTGATCAAAATATTTATATATTAATAATATTATCACAATAAAATTTACTAAATAAGTTTTATTAAATTTAATATTAATAAATTTAATTAATAATATGTGCTTTTAAATAAGTTAAATATATTAATATATTTAATATATATTTAAATAAGTAGGCAATTTATCTCTTGTTATCTTAATATAAGTAAAATTTTTTTTATAAATTCCTCTATTGAGATTAATTTTTTTCTATATAAGAGNAAATATAAAAAATTAAACTTACAATTAGTTGATTATTAGATTAACAGTAATATCATTACACTAAATTCCCTTTTTTTAGACTAAATTTGATCGGCACTTGAAGACAACATTCCTTTTCTCTCGTCTTACTATCCAAATTAGATCCTGATCGTTCAATAGCAACACCGAAAAGTCCAGTCTCTATCCCCGCTCTAATCGTATTGACTAACAGTGCACTACGGATTCAGCTCGCCAGACCAAGTGATATGCTTATTAAAGAACTCAAATTTGATCGCACAATGCGTCAAACTGCGCATCCATCCATCCATCCAATTGAGCTGTCTGACGTGAATAAATCAGCTAAACAAGACTGCTACAGGAAAAGGGGGGAAAAATGAACTAAAGAAAATAACATAATTTTATTTTTAATTTCACTCATCGAGTTTAAAATTACTTATTTTATTAAACTGTAAGTATGGGTTGTAAATGGTTAGAGAATAGAAATTATTGGTTATCTCTTCTCCTTATAATTCATAAAGCATCTGTTGCATCCTGCCCTCACAAGCTACTCCTTGAAAGTCGGGGCACGGAGATATCGGCCCACTCGAGAGGTACGAATGCGACCGGGCATGAAACGTCGATTCCGAGAACTTGTGGACAAGATGGAATCGAGGCCCCAGAGAAAGAAATGGCCATGGGACGGGACAATGCGCTAAATTAGGGTAGGGTAGGTCCCCATTCCACGCAAGAAACATCAATCCTTCTCTTCCTTTCCACATCAAGAAAGAGACGGCACACGTATGATGAGGCTTCCCTCAAACATGAACAAGAAACCACATGTTCTTGTCTTGTCCCCGTCGCGGATATCAAGAAACTTTCTCGGGTGCATGCCGACATGAAAGAATTATGTGCATTTGCATCGAGACATGACCCGAACCCTAGAGAATCTTTTCTGCTATCGTCAGTGCAATTACTCGGAGGGAGGTTCGATGGGAAGATGGACGGTGGGAATGGAGAGGAGCTGGAAGGCGCCTTTGGTGTCCCTGAGAGAGAAGAGAACAGAAGATGGACATGAAGGGAAAGTGTAACGCAAAAGGTGATGGTCACAGCCTTGCAGCAGAGAATATCATCAGCAACTCCAAGTTCAGATGCATCGGTGGCGATAGCTCGGTCCCCTTTCGTATCGCGATCCACTTGGTTATAAACAAGGGAAAGATAAAGTTGAAACGGTCTTCCCGTGCCCACATCTTTTAGGTCCTTGGAGCTACTTTGTCTAGCAAAGTCGATCGATAAGACCCAATCGATCAACCGATCATCTCTCGTCCAGAAAAGGTGTTGGGTGGTGGGGCTACGAGACCAACTTGGGATAGTGTCTGCAACGTCAGAGAATCTCGTTCACTTGACATGAAGTGCAAAGTTTCTGATGGGTTTGCAAGCTGGTCTTTGTCAAATCACATCGGCACTTCCCTAAAGCAGCTGCCCACCAATTAGACACGATCTTTCCTAATCCGGAAGATATTGCATATCAACAATTGTCTAGTTGGACTCTTTTTTTTTTTTTCCCCTAATAAGTGTTTAAGTTGAATGATCCGTTAAAATATAAGAATTTCACTTTTATAAAATTTTCATAATTTACGAAGACTTGAAAATTTAAACTTTTGCTCAAGGGAAAATTGTCGAGCGAACTCAATAAATCAGTTCAATTTGCAGCGAAGGGTCGCATTTCCTGAATATTTTGGAGAAATCGGCAATTTTTTTTTGTTCTTTTCCACGTTGGCATGCTAATGCTAGACAGACGAGGGCGGGGGACACGTGTTTAGTCCCCCACAAGATACGTCTGTTCGTCGAGGTCCCACACGGTAAGTAATGCCATACATAGAATCTGGACACATTAACACGGCTCCAAGAAGGTCGGCACCTGCAAAATAAAAGCTGCAACAAACAGGTACCAGATTCATTGAAGACGGAATGACAATGGACCCGGTGCAATCACCAAGCCCTGTAATTCCAGTGGATGACCATGGCGGCCAAACAAAACGGCAGGCAAAACTGAACCGATCTTGGTGTTTGTGTGTGTATCGTTGTTATGTACGAAAGTGAAATGGGATGGCAGTAGATTTATAACTTCGTCGTGAATGGAAATCACAACGGTTGAGCTATGGCTGTCAAAAATTTGCCAGTGGGAACTTAACAAACAGTAGAGTAGGGGGACTCAAAAACAGCTTATCCGAAGAACATCAACTCTGCCAGTAGAAGAATATACTCTCTTACTACATCCGCGGTAATCTCTGTTTGTAAATTACATCACTTCTAGCGAACATGGGGGCTAGAGTTTAGTCTGGTCTGTCAAAGTTGGATGAAATATGGGGTCAGAAGCGTGTAAAATGCTCTAAGTCCATTAGTATGTGGCAGATCTAACCAAATAAAGCAATACTGCAATGTGTTTTAAGAAAATCGGCAAAACGATGTGCAAAGAGAACACAATGATTACTTACTTATCTTGCCGCTGGAAGCACCATCAGTCAAAATTCCTCCACCGAGCTGCACCACGCTCGTTCCTGGTACTGCACTCACTTGAGGATTCTGTAAAGCCTGAGGACCAAATCTGAACATATTCATGGGCTGCATGACGATAACCAACTCAGTTATTTCCTTGGCCACACAGACATAGGAGATTTATAAAACTTCTCTCAGATACGAAGAGGATGAGAACAAACCTGAGATGCGGCAGCTTGCAACTGGTGCATTCCCATGTATCGCACTAACTGCTCGGGCAGACTTTGATTTTGCATTTGATTCTGAAAGTTTACGGTATTGAGGGCTGGAGCTTGGCACATAGCGTTCTGGTTTGTTGGGGCCATGGACATGGCTTGATGGTCGACCACTGGGACTTGAGCAAGATGCATGTTCTGAACAGGTGCCAATGGGTGGGTTCCCATTGCTATGCCCACTGGGGACACGTAGGGCTGCATCCCAGGAAACATCATCGGAGCTGCCATCCCACTTCCCATCCACATCACCTGAGGACATCGATCAAGAAACATCTATACTCGTTTAGTAAACTGAGCTTCTGTCTTTAGCCTTTGTTGTTTACTTTCATCTTCCTCACTGACTTTTTCGAGATGGACACAGTAAACTGCCTGAAGAGATGGAGCCATACCTGTAGCTGCAACTGGAGGGACTTCAAGTACTCTATCGCTTCGTCCAACATTGACGCTTTGTCAGTCTGCAAGTTCAAATCTAATTGATTCAGTGACAAGCATCCTTTGTACCAACAATATTCATGCGACTTTTCAAGTATCGGGCTTAGAAGTTTGGTATGAGCTAAAAATCATTTCTGAACAAATCCCAGTATTAAATTTATTAAATACCTTATTGCAGTGAGGTATGAGCTCCTGGAGTGCCCGCATCTTCTTATTGATTCGATCTCTCCGCCTCTGTGTTCAAAATTCAAGGCGAATTTCATTAATAGATTCTCCATTCTGCATCATATGTAAGGCAAGTCCCAATAGAAGACGTACTCTTTCTGATAGATTATGCACTTCTGCAGCACGATTCTTGTGGGTTGATCCAGATCGGTGAGAGGGCTTTTTTCCAAAACCCGACTCTAGTTCAGCAGCCTAAAACAGTGGAAACATCAATCAACTTTACATCAAAAGAGCATCAATATGGGGTCACTTCTGCGCTTTCTGATGTTTGGTTGTGGAAAATGAAACCTTAATCTTCATTAACATAGAAAGTTGGTCATGAATTCTGAAACATGAACCACAGTCCTGAGTTCTTAAAAATCAATTCGTTACTGTTGGGAAATCCAAGTAAGTGACACATAGAGAACCTAAATGCCCAGCGGGTAGAAGGCAGAGAGCAGTACCTCACTTTGGCCTTCGGAGTCCTCCACGTCCTGGCCCTTCCTCTTAAGGATGCTGGTACTGACTGAATTCTTCTGATTCCCTCCAAGACTGCTTCCGGATCCACCAGAAGATGAAGTAACAGTAGGCTCTAGAGTTTCTGTCTTCCTTCCTTCGGCCTGGGGAACTACTTTCTGGATGTTATCTTCAGCGCAGAACTGTGAAGACAAGCCCACTGTACCCGTTCCGTTGCTGGATGCCCGACTGAAATCAGGGCCGTTTAGGATAACTTGGTTGCTCCCACAGTGGCTTGACCCAACAGTCATGCCTGAAACCTCCCGAACATCTCCTTCTCCTCCAAAATGAGGATTTTCCAGCCCTAAATCACCCTTGATTGGCCCAAAAAACTGCGAGAAGTTTGCAACCTTTGTTGGGCCATGATTTTGCGGAAGGGCTGAATCAGGGAGTTGAATTTGAAGGGGTGGCATCTGGTTATCCCTTGAGCTTTCAGGACTTGATGAATGCTTTCCATTGGATTGCTCGGCAACTGCAAGGATCGGCTTATTGGTCTCAGGAGGACAGGGTGGTGGGAGCTCGGTGAAGAAGGGCGAGCAAAACTCCTTCCCGAAGGAATCCTCAATCGGGTACTGGATCCACGAGACGGTCTCATCGCCTTGAATCAGAATGCTCGAGTTCCCATTAGTATTACCCACGCCACCAGCCTTTTGAACTGGGTTCTGATGAAGATGAGTTCCGTATTTCTCAGGCACATGCCGAGATTCGAGGTGGTTCGAGCTGGCCCTCTGAGGGGTCTGGCTTTGCATCACAACCTGCCCGTTCTGCCATAGGAGCTCCGCTAGCTCACTGTTCGGGCTGTAGGATTCAATCAATCAAAGCATAAGACTTGCAGCAAAATTCAACATCAAGCATGAGAAGAGAAACGAAGAGAGAGGAAGAGAAGAAGAGCAGACGTTGAAGGCTTCTTCTGGTTGGTGAAAGAGAGATCACACTCGTAGTTCCAATCAGGAATAAAAGGATTCATGATGATGACTGAAGAGGGCACAGAGCCTTTTTTTTCCTTTCTGTGTATAACTGAAAGCATACAAACGAGCCATGATTAAAAGTCCTACCGGGATAGTACACACAGTTAAGCATTTAAGCACAAGAGTTGCACAAGAGAGCAGGAGGAATAGGGGATAAAGGGACACAAGGATTACACCGGCAGGAACCGAATTCAGTCAAACTTTTTATCAACTACAGCAAAGCCTTTTCTTAAAGTTACTTATTTATGCAAATAAGTTATAAAAAAACTTATTAATCCTAATAAACAACTTAATCAATTAACAAATTATCTGACAGAGATATTCCCAACAGACATAAACAAATGGAAGACATCAATTGAGAAAAAAGTTGTCTCCCTTTTATGGAAACCATACAAGTGACGAAAGAATGCAAGAAATGGAATGAAACCCAATATAGTATAAAGATGTGATTCATGTGAACACAAAGACATTGTTTTCTCTATAATTCAGTAAACAATAATGCAATCACTCCTTTGTTTGACTTAAATAATCACCACACAACAAACTTCTCCCCCCAACTACGATAGTATCCGAGCTCGGTGAAGCTGAAACAGAAAATTGTGAAGAATTGGACGAAAACAGAAACCCAACAAGAACAGACCAAATTTCCCACGAGGACTGAACTTTCCACTAAAAGAAACCTCCCAGCCCAGAAAATCGAGCAGATGTGGCCACCCAACACTCAGAAATGGAAATTGGAAGCGGGATCAATCTCACCTGAGAGAGCCTAGTTCCTTCACATACATGTACTTGAGAACTGAAGACTGCAACTTGCCTCTCTCTCTCTCTCTCTCTATTTCGGTCCTCTGTTCCTCACACTTCTCTCTCTGTTTCTCTGTGTTTTGGACGTGAATGGGGAGAGGATTAGAGAAAGACTTGGAAGGGCAAATGGGGAAAAAAAGGTGAGTTGGGGAAAACCATGAGCCCAGAGTCTTTTAACTCCAGTTAGAGTCATGACAGGGACAGCATTCAGAGAAAGAGAGAGTGGAAAAAGATTTTGGTGCGAAGAGAGCATTGAATTTTGGGAACTGTGATCGCACGATGGGCCCTTCCACATGGCGCCTTAGTGTTCTTAATTACACCACATGACAAAAGCCTCTTTTCTTCTCTATATCGTCGAGTCCGAGTTTGGCTCAGTGATTCACATGTACGCTGCGCCTATGGTCTAGGACCCGATCTAGAGAAGAACACTCCCGGATTAGGCGTATGTATAACTGGGTTATGCTCCGACGGAAAAGGTCGAGCCGAGCTGGGCTCTGGAAAATCTACAGCTGCATCGCAATGGAAGACGAAATCTGAAGTCGCAAAGGGGTTGCCACGTGTCACATGGCCATGTAATTCTGTTCGTCAATGATTGCAGGGACAGAGCTGTCAGATGGGGAGTCATGTTGTTGTCCGGACAACTCACACCCACGGAAACCGCCGGCCGGAGAGGTTTTATCCCGGAATGTGTTTCCCCCACAATCCACATATGTTAGATCAACAGAATCCCTCATGCTGGGCAAGCAATCCAACTCCCGGAAAATCCATTGTTGAATTAGTTGGCTTTATGATTGGTGCTAAGAAAGATTAATTTCATGAAAGCGTGTACTTGCCAAAGAACGGGAGGGTTTCCGATAAGAAGCTGCGTACTTGCAGGGAGACAAGAAACTGTGGCCTAGTGGACTGTTATTTCTGATCATGGGAATCAGTGGGAAGATGATAATGGAGGGAAAATGGTCAGCAGTCAAATGTGATCGAAGCTATCTTATCCTTTTGCCCAATATAGTAATCCATGTTGCCACTTTCCCGCTAAAAGATTTTATCATATTATGATACCAATTTAATATTATACTGATAATTTTCTCAGTAAATATTCAAATAAGTAATTTAATGATCGAATCTTATATTAAGAGAATTGATAGGAAGTCTAATCCGACCACAAACTAGTTTTAAGGTGTGTTTCGACTAATTTAAAAATATTACATACGGTAAAAAAAAAGATTCTATACTGTTATTTCATGATTGTGTGAGACAATCAGTTTTAAATGAAAAAGGTAGACAGCGTGTTAAGCGCCCACTTTCTTCCTCAACATATGATAGAGATTTTTCAATATCAATTATTCGTAAATCAATTGTCTTAAGCCTGAGCTTATATGATCTATTAGTTACATCTATCCTAAATATAACCAATGAATTATCTCGAGATCCAAAACCACTCCTTTCCACTAGCATAATTCAGCTGAGATAGTTTGGTATATCTTTTTTTTTTTAAAGTATAAGTTCAAATATTGTAAACGGATAAAATTTATATCGGAAGATTTTTACTCTTTAGTGGGTCAACCAACTTGACTTGATCTCGATTAGTTCAACCTAAGAGAATCACCCCTTTTCATGATGAATTTGTAGAACGTGTGGATCGGCTGGGATCAACCGAGGAGTCGTGAATAGCATGCATATAACGCTGCTCAGCAGACAACGGCATACGTGGTAAAGGAAAGGGGATCGACAGCGGAATAGGAACCGAGGAAGCGCTTCACATGGTTAGGGATCGGTTGTGGCAATGGCCCTGTGAAGGAAGGACACTCTCAATTGGAACAAATAATGTGCTTCTTCAGCTGATCAAACATAGGCCTGGACCACAATTTGGTCCACGTTTTTCACATCAAGTCCCTCAAATTAATGGCACGTTGTCTCTTGACCAATGATTCTTGTTTTCTGGGGGTTTGGTGGGCGAGTAGATGGGGACTGCTCCTATTAATTTCCTCAATTTTGGACCATAAAAAAACAATTGGTCTGCATTTTCTCGGAAGAAAAAGGAACTGAAATGTAAAAGCCTCAGCCGCTCTTCCAAGGAACAGTTCCGATTCTTGTTTTTGATGTTGGATAGAGGGCAGATGTTTCACAGGGAGACTCACTCTTCCGTCTCATGGATGGCAGAGAGTAAAACCATTCATTGAAGCGTGTGGTTTTTGTTGGTGCTCTGCATCTGATTTTTTCATGTGTGTCTGTGTTTGCTGACAGCCGATGGCTATGGCCTATGACAGCCAAAGATATTTTTGAGGTCGGAAAAATTGACCTCCCTAAGGATTCGCAATTCCTGAATCGACAATCAGTCAGCCGAAATTTCCCAGTATCCTCCTTTCTATTTCCCATTTCATGGCTACAACATCACCCATCTCCATTCCCAGATGATTTCAACTTCTGGTTTGGTGATGCCCTGTCCCTTTTCACCGAACCGTGGTCACAAAAGTTTTCTTGGCTTGCAGTAAAACGGAATGCATCCTCATAGTGTTCTGCTGAAAAGTTGAAAGGACATAAGTATTTCTCATTTTAAGGGAAGTCGACGAGAAGCAATCTTGGTGGAAATGAAAGAGGCGGGGCCTGCCTTTTGGAGACCTCATCGCCTGTCAAAGATTGACCGAGTCCAAGAAAGATGGATCATTTATTAACTACTATCATGTGAATCTTCATACGTTCTTCACGAAAAAAGAAATAGGGTCGGCGTATAAGCTTGTGTCTGTACTAATCTTGTGAATGGCCGGCCATACATGTACAGCACTGGGCTGCTGAGCTGATGAAAAATGCAGCGTACGTCTTAGAAGATTGACTCTGCCCACCCCCGAGGGAGGTTCTAACCAAACTTCTTGGCAATGAACTTGCCCTCCAGGTTTCAGCCGAGGAATCCAGCATCAACTTGGCGGTAGTGATGCTGAATCTTTTCTCCCATCTGGTAAACCGAACCATCCACCTGATCTCGGCAGTGCTCGTACAGAAGAGGCAACATGTGAGCAGCGAGGAAACCTTTCAGCAAGAAGAACAAAAGTTTGGGCGGAGTAGAAACAGAAATTATGGTGACAGGTTCATTGAAACTTGGATAGGAATGAGGGTGTTGCAGAAGTAGATGGTAAAATGAAATCATGCATCCAAGATTCATGTATCAGCACTGATACTCCTCAAAAGGAGTATTTGCGCTGAGCTCTCATTTGAAACCGAAATAAAGCAAATCCTAGTTTTTCGTTTCCAAGACAGTGAACCTGGACATGGTACATCAAACTAAGAGAGATCTTTCTGGCAATTCCAATCATTCCGAATCACAGTCCTGGGAAGGGAATAATTCCTCGTTCTTGGAACAAGAAGTTGCAACTGATCCTCCAACACAAGAAGTTCTCGATACCCTCCTAAGATGAATGATAATAGGGAAGCACACAAAAATGCCGTAGGAACCATGACGCCATGAAATTGCAGAAATTGCTTCCGCTCCAGCAAACGAAGCATAGACATAAAAGTGGTTTTGTATCAAGGATAGTCTGATGCGGAAACAGTTTTTTCTTATAGTTTTGAAATTCAAACTAAACCCAGTGGAGGTGCATAATTAGATCAACTCAGACTCAATGAAGCGCGTATTGAGCTAGAGTCTGTGCATTGAAACAACTAAAACCAAACAATCCAGTGAAAAGAGTTATTTATTGCCATGAAGTCCGTTGAAACATGCAAGGTTCATAAGCTGGTTTAATATGAATGTTGTTTTGTTTCCCCTTCTGGCTTGACATTGATTGATAAATGAAACATGAAAAGCATTTAAAGCAAAGCAACTGTAAATGGAAACGGATAGTAGTAACCAGGGGGCAAAAGGCCAAGTCTGAGCTCCATATCGAAGCAGTTTCCTATCAGGATTTTCCGTTGCAGTAGTGAACCCTGTCACAGTGGGTGGCAGGGCCCTTGTGCTTCATCTTCAGGTCGTTTAAGCCCCACATCCTAATTGTACGGTCATCACTTGCTGATGCCAGCATGTGGGTGTTTGTTGGGTTCCAAGCCACACAGTTCACTGCACCAGAGTGTCCAGGGAGCTCCTCGATCAGCTCCCCAGAGCCTTTGTGCCAGATGTACACCTAAAAGTGCATCCACATAGAGATAATAATCAGTGAGCCCTGCATTGATATGGAGAAATGCTTACTTTGATCTGAGATTTCCTTCTGTTAAGTCGATCACAACCATATATACCCCCGTGACAAACAACATGGCCATTGCAGCCCAAGAGTTTTGTTTCACAAAGCCTAAAGGAAAACCCATCCCCCCAAACATATGAATGGCTACATTTCCAAAATTTTTAAGGATTGACAACAAAACTACCAAGAGAGCTAGATGAAACGCATATAAGACACATATAATCATTAAACCGTTGGGATCCAGATCAAATTCAGATGCCTTTTACTTCAGATTTGGTCACAGAGACAGAAAAACATACCTGGGAGTCCTCACTACCACTAGCAATAAATGCCTGCTCAAGACCACCTAAGCAAGATCTTATTACAAATCGGTTCCTCTTGTGCCCTTCATATTTTGCCACAAGCTTGACTTCACCCTGTATATTCCATAGATGAATCTCCTGATTCAGAAGATTCACAAGCAAGTATCTATTATCCCTGGACAATGAGAAAGAGGTTATTGTCTGGTCCTCCTCAATCAGTCTCTCAACCTTTGCCTCCCTGTCGAGCAAGAGTATCGTGGTTTCTCTGCAGATGCTAATTATCTGCTTCCCATCATTTGCAACTTCAAGATCAGAGATCCTTAGAGTTCTTTGGCCTTTCCAGCATTCGTGCTCCTTGCCTTCTAGATCCCACATGCAAATGCTCTTATCAGTGGCCCCAAAGCACATCCATTTCCCATCAGGGAACCACCCACAGGAGACAAATCCATTACCAGCTTTCTCATAAACACAGAGACATTCACCAGAGGAGATGTTCCACAGCCTGACATTCTCTTCAACCCCACAGGTGAGGAGCTGGTGGTCATCTGGGCTCCATGAGACAGAGGAAACAGGCTTTTGGTGCCCACACAGTTTGTGTTTTAGAGAGAGCTCACCATGAGAGTCAACCTACAATGGGAAGCGTAATGCAGTCCATACTATCAACTCAAGAGAGAGAGAGCACACAATTAAAAATTAAGCTCAATTTACTTGTACCAAAACCTATTTTACCTTCCAGTTTTCTGAATAGCTAGGAAAAAATGGTCAGTAACTAAAAGTGAAATTACTTTCTCAGAGAGCTAGTATTGTAGACCAAACAATCTTCCAATTTCCATATTTTTACTTCCTTTTGATCGATAAGAAACTGGCCTATTGCCTATTGGTAGATCTAATTCCCTATATCAACGTGAGCCGTTAAAAGACAACATCTTATTAGCAAAAGCTTCTATATTATTGATGCTGAGTAGGGGCAATAGGTAAAATAGGATGTGTAAAACCCAGCAAAAAACACAAACATAATACAAGAGGTCAAACAAACACAGCCTCACGACAAGGTACATGGAGATGAGAAAATTAGAAATAAAGAGCCTGTATGTACCATTACTGACCAGAAACCACAGATCAAACTTCAAAGTTGCAGTTTTACCTCCCAAATGATGGCTGTCCGGTCACTGGATGAAGAAGCCAGATACTTGCCATTATGTGAAAACTGCAGAAACCACACTTCATCATCATGTGCTTGAAGTACCTAATGCCAGTGGAATAATGAACATGTATAAGGTCAGAAAACTGCACTCCATAATAGTTGCTATACTGAGAATACATCGTAGACAAGTGATTGAGTATCTAGTAGGTCATTGAATGAATTTGAATACATGAACTTACAGAACTAGCTAAAAGAAGGATAACGGAAGAAATATGAGATTAAACTCAAAAGTTCCAACAAGAGGCAAAATATACCCACAAGTGAAAACACTGAATTAAACTAAGATTTACTGATATGCAGCAAACAGTTTTTGAACTGACAAAATCTTTATTGTTCAAAGACTCAAAAATAGAGGAAAGAACTCCCCCTTCAAAGACTTTACCATTCCATCAATTCTTTATTATGTTAGAGATGACACCAATGTCGGAGTTGCCTCTCTCTAGCAAACAATTGAATGAACAACCTTTTCCATAATTCTATTCTAATTATAGTTCATCATAACCATTTACTTATCCCCACAGTTTCCATTTAACATTTATCTTAATCTCATGATAGTATGTGAAGAAGCCCGTCAGAATGGAGGGAGGTACAGGCTTCTGAATCAATTTATGCAGTGTTTTATTTTGTAGGAGAGAAGTGCCAAATGCATTTCCATTTTGGAGGGTCTTCAGCTTGATAGATCCTCTGCATTTTTGAGGATTGGTATTGATTGAGTGCTTTCTATGTTATATGATCCCTGTTGGCAACTCAGCTTAGAACATGAAGTCTGTGATTTACTTAACATGAACATATTGGACACTCCACAATACACAGCTCATGTTCAGAAGGACAGACAACTTCAACGTGTTACACAAGCTCCGAGCAATGCTCAAGTCCCTTTTCTTCTAACCTGCAAAGTACGAGAGGGAATTTGATCTCTTCCACATTGGTGATCTTTGTACAGTGACACCTCCCTGTCTTTAGAATTATGAAACATGCAAGCATCTCTCTGTAGATTAAGGGCCTGTTCCACTAAATGCTCCAACCTTCCCTCAGGTATCATCACTTTAGGAGGAAGCAACTTCTGCAGTTCCTCAAGTAACTTTGACCGAGACTTTGCCCTTGTGGCATGTCGACTAGAAGAACCAAAATGATGACATTTTGCAGGAGAGAGAATGGACAAAGAGAGCTTATGAACTTGAGCATTATTAATTGAAAGCGGTGTGATTTCCATCCTCAGGGTCTTCAAAGCATCCATGACCTTATCCTCATCTAAGAGTTCAAAAAACTTCTGCTCCAGTATCAAGAAAGAGGCAGATTTAACAATATTTTCTTCCAGCTGACTTATTTTATTTAGAGTAGCCAAACTCTCATCCCATTTTCCATCAAGAACCTGCTGAATTAATAGGTTCACCGCAGAGGAGTGCAAGGGTATTCCTGACTCTTCCTCTAGATGGGCCCCACTCTTTTCATAGCCAAGAGAATATAATGCCTTGGCTATTACCCGAACAAATTCAACCCTTCTAATAATACCTTTTGAACCAACAATCCCTTCATCCCCTTCAATGGGTAGGGGATGGGCCATCAAATATCCCAAAGAGCCTGGCAAAGACCCTGCACCAGATGAACCGTTTGCAAGGCCTCTCGAAACACCAAATGATAGCTTCACACGTTTTGTGGCTGGTTCAGTTTCATCCTCAACACCTCCCATGAAAAGCACCTCAGCCCATATATAATTGCAAATAAGGAGGAAACAAGAGGGGCTGATAGGTATCTTTTAGGTCAAAAGAAATAGTTACCTGCATAAAAATTGGAAGGAATAATCAGAGTGCCCAACATTTGCCCCACATGTGCCATTGGAGACCCTCATAGATACTCTTGCCATATAAGAACTAATCTCAAGCAGCCATTACAAATGGAAGAATCAATTAACTAACAAAGATGAATGTGTAACTTCATGAGATTTTGCAACACTTACCAACTTTACATTACTTTGTGAGTTACAAGACCCAAACCCAATGAAACAATACAATGAATACAGTCCAGCAAACCCAACTGCTACATCCTAAAAATCTTCTATGCAACAGCTGAGCAAAAAATTGATTCAGTAATAATGAAAAAGTATATTAAGATACATATCTGGCTTAATTTACACATCCCTGGAAAGGAATTTCTCAGCTCAAGATATCTAGAACCATTACAAATGCAAAATGCTAATAAATATTGACAAAACACACGAAATACATAAGCAAATTGCTACGTTGCTATATAACAACAGGAAAGAGCATCTTTAGTGCAAATTTGCTGTTAATCCCTTCATGGAGATAAAACTTGTTCCCAGATAAAAGAAAGATAAGGATAAACTGGGGAAAAAGGGAAAAAAACAGTCAGCCCCATCATCACATCACATCAATAAAAATTTGTGACACACCAAGGGATATAAAATTCTCACAATGAACCTTCCACAAACTTCTTTCTACTCTTTCAGAACATTAGCCTACTATCTTTAGGCCAAAACACTATCCATCAAATGTACCAAATCTGAATTTTTCTTTGCAGATGATTAATACAAGGAGAAATTGAACACCAGATTTGCCAATACAGAGAGATAAAAGACAGCAAATAAAACCTGAAATACATAAAAACCAAGCAGTTGCAAGTCTTTCGATTCCCTGTTTTTCCCCCTCTTTTAACAGCCTCGTGCACAAAGTTCAGGGAGGATTAGACACATATTGCTGAAGCAATAATATAGAATGTACATTCACACCAAAAGCAAGAGGCCTCCCTGAAGTTTGCTCAAGTGATGAAGTTATGAAAGTTCATATTACCACCGTTTGAAATATTACTTTGTTTCCTCTTTGCTAATTCTATAATATGCCAAGGAGTCATGCAATTAGATCATTTGCAAATCCTGACTGAAGTTCCCTTTAAGTCCATTGATATTACCTGCTTCAGATGGTTAAAGTCTCCAGTCAAAGACAATTAAGATCTCATAATTTTGATGAACCAAACACCAAAAGAAAAAAAAAAAGAAGAAGAGAAAACTGGAGCGACATGTCCATTTTTAATTATTCCTCCTAAGTTTCAAACAGGAGGTCATTTAGAGGAAATCAACCGGAATACCATCTTTTCATTAGAATTGATAGTTCCATAAAACTTCCATTATTGATATGCTGAGAAAAACAACAGATGAATCTAAAGCATATGCACTCGACCCACTGAAAATAGAATGCTCATTAAGTGCCCCATATCAAAGTGAAATATGTTTTTAAGTGGAATCCACATCCAAGCAGCACTCAGCCTACTGAACATGAGTAAAGGAGAACAATCTGGGTAAAAATGGCGCAGGTGAGGGATTCTACAAAGAAAATATATATATATATATATATATATAACTTTTATATCTAGTCCATATAGTTCACAGCAAGAATTGCGGAAAACATCCATTAGATCAGTCAACAAATGGACAATCATTTTATATGAACGATGATGCATCAGAGCAGCATGGATAGAGCAAAAACACCCACAGAAAAAAATCTCTGAAACTGAAGCCTCCAAGCAAAAGTAAGAGGCAGGAGGAAAGTTAGATACGGAATGGGAACCAAAGAATGAGCCATGATTTTCGGGCGAATAAAATGGTTAAAACAGCAAAATCTGGAATACCCACAAGGGATAAAGCCCGATTAGGACCAAGAATGAGAGGGCCCAGCGGAGGTAAAGGGATAGGGTGGATGAACAGACACAACATGGAATCATCAAGCAAAGCTAAAAAGAAAGGAAAAAAAAAAAATCTTGCTTTTACAATGAGCAAAGGTCATCGAGATACAGAGGACCAGGGAGCCCCCGGAACAACCCTTTCCAATTATTTGTTGGCACAGCGAGGAAGCTCGGGAACGCAAACAGCTGAACAACAGTAAACATGTATATTTTGGAGCGGCGAAATCATACTGACATGTCAAGATGCGATCGATGATTAAGAGTCCCCCGTCCAGGGTGAAACAGGACAAGTGCAGGGCACCTCTACAGGGCGTAAGAGCGGAAAACAGGTGCAAGTGAGACATCGGGCCTTATGTCTTCCTCGAGTTAAACCAACCCCGTGCGGAAGCTGTCTGGTAGAGTTTTGCGGTCTAGAAATGTGTAGGATCCTTTTTAACTACAGTCCCGAGTATATTCACGAAAATGCAAACAAATTATGTCGTATAATAATCTAGACAGATTTAGTGTGGCTAGAATTTGTGGGCTTGGGATGGCAAGCCCGGCCCATTGATACATGGGCCCTCTTGCAGTAGATGGTCCAGGCCCAACTCTTGTGCGAGGCCCAACTCAGCCCATGAAATATCGGCCTCCGATGATGTATGAGCTCGTTCCGGTCGTGCTGCACCTAGTCAGCACCAGGTCCTTTTACGCATGTCCACGAAACAAACCGGCCCGTTTCAATCTTCTCCAGTCACACACGAGCCGACAACTATGTTCTCCGAATTGCTTATTAGGGGCACGTGTAATTTTTTTACATATCCCGTCGGGAGACGATTACAGTGGAGTCGGAATGTCCTTCCTGGAGAATATATAGCTAGGTCTTTCGTCCTGTCTTGAGACGGTTGCATCTATGGTGATCATATAACTGCATTAAGCCATTGACCTCCCCACCCCCATCATCATACAGGACAATTGAAGTACCTTATAACTAAATTAAGAAAGATTTGTTTTTAAAAAAAAAAGAGGGATATATGTATGTATGTATGTATGTACGTATTTCGGATATTAGACAGTACAAAGAAAGAAAGAAAGAAAGAAAGAAATTTGTCAATATCGGCTCCTATCTTGATTTCAACGAAAATGATTCGCTTCCCGTGTGATTTTCTCAATCACCATATCAAATGTTCAGATGAGGAAGCAATATAGGATGCCGGTGGAAAATTGTTCCGTGCCTTGGGTGGTGCGAGTGCCCTATACGATATGCCGACTCTCCGTGTTTCGGGTTTCATCGGCATGTATAAATTCGTACTGTTAACTCCGTCATCTTGAAGGCATCGGAAAATCCATGTATCTTCACAAGTTGTGTGACAACCTCTGCAAATGCTGGTAGCGGTCTATTTGCTCTTGGGCTAGGGTTTTCCTCTTTTTAATTGTCTAAACAAAGTAATGTCTTATTTCTTTTTCTTTTAAGTATAAATTACTTCATTATTAATATAATTTTGAGTCCACATGCACACTAAATATATATAACACTCTTATAATTATAATTTTTATTCTTTATAATATTCAAATATAAAATTATATTTAAGTGAAAGATAGATATAATACGGCTCTTATGCCGAAATTGCGTACCTGTCCATGTCGCCGAGCGCAATTCCAAGTCAACGATACACCGATCCTCTCCCACAACTGACATGTAGAGTCAATAAAACGATTTTTTTTTAATACAAGATTTGCTGCAGAAAATTCCATAGAGACGATTCCGATTTATTTTATCAATAAAATAAAAGAGAAAATATTTGAAAAATAATCACGAAAATAATGTAGTGAGCAAATTACATACACTGTTTCATTAGTGGGAAGGCTAATTAAATCTTGAAAGTGCACGGTTTCAATACTCGATAAAAGCACTTAATTTGTAACTCGATGTAGGCTCGAATCCATTTCAAGTTCCCATAAAATATATATTTGTGTGTGTGTATGTATGTGTCACCAATATAATCACAATTAATCAGTTCATAGTATTGCAGGTGAATTGAAGCAAACAAGCTCTCAATGCCCATGTTTCCCACTTATACACGGTTGAAATTTGAGGGGCAAGAACTTGATCTTGACATCACCGACCTAAGCTCCTTTCTTTCTTTCTTTCTTTCTTTCTTTTTTGGGCATCGAATATCGTTCCGAAGATGCGGGGCAAAGAGTTCGGCACCGTTGGTCAGGGAAGAGAAAAGTCAATGTGAGATATCCAGAGACGCGCGTGGAACAAAAGTTGATATATTTCAGAGGCACGGAACACATTGTTGGTGATTAAATAGTGTTGTGTCATAATCGAGGGGAATTGCATTGTCTCATCAATCGATCGAGTTGCAGTAAATATATAGTCACAGACACACACAGATATATATATATATATAAAGAATATCTTATGGTAGTGTTGTTAAAAGTGCGGTTTAAGCCGGTTCAAAATAAGTCTATAACCGTTCGACTAGGTTACGGTTCAGTCTGTTTGCTTAATGAGTCGGTTCGGTTACGGGTCACGGTTCATGCAAATATGAACCAATTGGCCGATTAACGGTCCGTGCCTGTTTGGCCCGTGAACCGTCTATCTTTTTATTTTTAAAAAAAATTATTTTTAATGAATATTTTTAATTTTTTAAAAATTTAAATTGATCATACAAAATTCAATCGTGGATTTGCATTATTTTTGCGGTCGGAGCTTGTTTTTAACTATTATGAGCTGGTTCAGCTAGGTAATTGTCTAGGCCGATTACGATTCAATGGTTCTATATTTTGGAACAGGTTCGTAATTGTCCTTAACCCACTAAGAACGGTTACATAATAGGTTAGGAGTGGCCCGGTTCTAGTCCAATTACGGATCAATCCGGCCCGATTAACATCCCTATCCGATGGGTTGCATTTGGGAAATCATTTTTCTGAATGGCACTGTTGGCGAAAATAATGTCCCAAGGAAAAAAAATGTGTTTCTTGAGATTAAATAAAGACGTGGAACACTGAATATTACATATAATAATCCGCTTATTCTAGAAATAAGATTTATATGATAATTAAATGAATAAAACATGTCAAGTTGTGGATGGACGATTACACTGTTCATGAATCATTAACAGTGTAATCGACTAGATTTTCTCCTTAGTTTAGTAAATCCCAAATGGAAGCACATGAATCCTTTTTTTCCACCGCAGGAAAAATGTGTTCTTCATGAAATTCGTTGGCAAAGAGAGAATACAATTTAAAAAAAAAAACATGAAACAAAATAATCGTGCCAATATCCATTTTCTCTTATTGGGGGGTTGGGGGGTGGGGAATAGGAAAAATAATGAGTGAGATCTGTCGGCTGGTGTTCGGTCGTTCATAATTTGACGACGGGATTGGTTAGACGAAAACTTATTACGAAATTACAGCTACCGAATTTGTCGTTCTCTTGATGAATATCCTTCCCCCACACTTGATCATTCCAACAACTCTTGAAGATCGAGGAGGGCGCAATTAATGTCGAATTATGCACGTACGAGGGTCGTCACCGTCCGACCGCGTGTGTGTACACATATACATATATATATATATATCAGATATATGTACGACGACTCAATTGATCAACCGTCCGACGATACAATCAAACGGCACATATATAATAATCGGCCATATCCACCTAAAAGAGGAAGCTACCTGCTCGCAATACTCATTAAAAACATCGAGCAAATTATGTTGACGGCTACCATGTAATTGATTTGTCAAGTCAACTACTTTTGTCGTGCCACATTAACGGCTTGAATTTGACTTCGAGTTATATATGTACTACGCAAAATCTTAATATTATTGAGCTGTCAAATTTGACAAAATCTACTGCGAGCTTTGAAATACGCGGATTCACATCCGAGAAGGATTTCACATTGAAGTCCACTTCACGGGTTGCCCGATTCTTTTCCTTAACATTAATAAATGATTACGAAGTGTTCGATTGTGTCATCGGATGATCCATCATGCAATTTATTGACTCTATATTCCTTACACTTAAATTATACATTATTTTTAAGCTCATAAATGGAAACAAATTATAATTAAAAGAATCTCCACTTTTAGTAAATAAAATATACTTAAACATGAATTAATGACTGTCATACGTTTAAAAAAATATTTTTAATAATTCATGTATTAATCAATAACTAGTTATGCAGTATTTTTTGGGCTAAACGTCGAAGCTCGCGTGTTCTTTATTAATAAAAAAAACTTAGAGATTTATTTTCTTTTTCCATTTTTAAATAATTTTAGAAAATAATAAAAATCAAGTTACTAAAAAATAATAGTATATCTTATTAATTTATAATATTTGAATTGATACATTCAAGGCTAGATTCTCCTCGCCTGGACTAGGATTGCAATTGTCCTCTCGCTGTCGCATGTCCATGATTCATTGTATTTTTCTTCTTTTTTTTTTTCTTTTTTCTTTTTTCTTTTTGCTTGAGACCGTGCATGATTTGTAAATGAACTGACTTGACTTGTGAATATAAATTTACATTTTTGTACATTTAACGAGAAAAAATCATCGAAAAAAGAGTCAAGGTTGATTTATCTGCACGTTATTAATGCGATAATTCAACATGGTAACACACTAGAACGTTCCTTCCATTCACACGGCTTCGCACTGCAGAAGTCCCATTCAGCTCCGTCATATATGTTTTTCAATGCCTATATGCACTTTTTTTTTATATTAATAAAGTTGGACTGATCAATTTATTAGATGGTAAGACAATAATTTATTTTAAATTTTTGGATACCAATTTTTAAAATTTTAAACTCTAAAATTGATATATTATATCTTATCAAAGGTTAATCACGTACTGTGCATTCTTATACGCACTCAATTATATATTTCTGCCGCTGGCTTTTGTTTTATTTATTTTTTCACAAGGAAATATCTATAATTTAGGATCGTAACAGCCAAAAATCAAGAATGAAAAAAACGTAGTTGACTCATCGATATAAAAAAAAAGTGATTGACTCAAACTTCCGCGGTAACTCGTCGAGAATACTGTGTGCTATTTTGTGCTGTGGATATTTCTTTATTTTTAATTTAAAATTAAGATATTATTAATAGAATTTATTGTATTTTTATTTTATAAAAATTACTTATTTAAAGGAAGAATCTAAATAATTACACTCCTTTAGAACAAAAGCTATATTTTTCCCTTCAACTAATTATTATAGTATTAACTAATTAAGCAATTGTTATGATCTGATGTGTTAATTTTTGCTAATGGTTACACATGGTTGTGTGAAAAGGGCTCCTAGACATATTAAGATATATATATATATATATATATATATAACTACGAAGTCGTTTGAACTAAATTAAATAATTCAAATAAATTGAGAGATTAAATACCAAAATATTACTCTAGTTTTTAAAATGAGATTGGATTGATAATGGCTTAACGTATGGGTTTTGGGTCAAATAATGGGTTTAATAGGTTAAATAATATATTTAATAAATAATTATAAAAATATATAATTATAAATTCTAATGCCATATACGAATACAAATTTATAATTTATAATTTTAAAATATTCATAATAATATATACTTTTGTAAAAATATATATAAATTTAAGTTTAATAAAAATATAATATAATATAAATATTCTTTTTTTAATGGATGCTAAGGTTGATGTTGTTTTTTTTTAAATAATTTTCAATTTACCATACTCGACTATTAAATTAACTGGGCTACTGATTGAACTGAAAATTGGCCAGTTTAAATTAATTTGACTGAATTTAGAGGGTATTTGAATCAATTAATTAAATTGAATTGGATGACTGCTCGATTCCCTATCAAATTGGTCCAACCTGTTAGTTCGATCTAATTTTAAAAATTATAATATTACTAGAAAACACAATTGATGAGATAAACTAATCTCTTCTGATTTAATGATTCAAGATATATTTATTTTCGTAAGATCTTGAGTTCAAATTATATTAATAGAAAATATTTATAATTAGTAAAATTTTACTTATTAATAGACTTATTAAGTTAAAATAACAATATACCTATTAAATTTTTAAATATTATATGATTTATAAAAAAAAGGACAAATATAAACTATTATAAATCATTAGAATTTATCATCATCACTAATCCATATTTTAGCCATATCCTCCTATCTCTGACCTTAGCATATACAGAAAACAGACAACTGATACAGTTCCATGACTTCTTTCTTGTTCAATATAGATTTTGGGACGTAGTTGACCTGATAAGGTTATTTGGAGCATGTAATTCAGCTTAAGGGCTAACACCGGTCTTGTGCAATATGAGAAATAGAAATTAGTGTGATCATTTTTTATTCGAACCAAGAGATTTTATATTCGATTTTCTCAATTAAAATTTTTCGTTGTTTTATATCCATGTTCCATTTAAGCGGAAAATAAATAACTAAAAATCATATGATCATATGTTATGCAAAACACATCTCACCACTTCCTAATCTCAATTTCCCATCTCTATACAGTAAGTGAATATGCACTAGAAATTTCAATGTGCTTATATTCATACATAACATACATAACAATAAGATGTGAAAAAGTCCGTGGACACGTAATTATCTCGTTATATCTCATCACGATGTCATAACGATGTGACAGATACACACATATATAACCAACATGGAGGCTCATAATTATGTGGCACACACTTTTAGGTGTGAGTAGATAGTGCAATGTGCCTTGTTGTCCTACACGATTATGATGAACACAAGTTATTGGCCCTGGAAACAGAGAGAGAATTAACCACATGTGCTTTCTTTCTTTTTGGCGGTCCAAGACATTAAAGTCATGGTGGTGCACAAAGATATTTCCAATGAAATTAAAGAATAGGTTCTTGTTGTGGCACCTCTATCACTGACGTCCATAGTCGACGACGGAGAACCGCAAAGTCGGTTACACCAATTTCCCACCCGCTGGAAATTCTATATATCGTGACATAGAATCAATGTGGTATACGAATTCACGACGGTGGATGTCAATAATTGCGGTGTAGGTCGACATGGATGGGTTGCGGGATGTGAGGTAGTCGTAAAATCCCATTCCATGTAACTCATACGTTACGGCAGAAGGCACTCTCTTGGTCCTCTGGTTATTAATAATATATGGGAAAGTATACAGTGTATACAATATTGAATGCGACGGCTCATTCCTGTTGTCAATCAATTAGCTGAAAAAATTGCGATCATAATTTGATTGGCCGTCAATTTCTTTTCTCTGTCGACGAGACCATAAAATCATCGTACAAGTTGCCGTCGAGCCCATCGTTGCTCGACGATGTGAGTTAAATCGGTCCGATACAAGCAATTATGCTGTAATTCGAAGGAAAGTGGAAAAAAGTCAGTAGCTCCCTCCTGGTTAACCCTAGCCGAAGAAATTAATTCAAGAAACTTAAGCAATTTATATCCGTCGCCTAGGGCTTTATCACAAGAAGACAGATTAGGTGATGAGAGATTCAATAAAATACTAATTAGCATTGTATTATTAATCTCGTGAGATTCTACACCGATGAAAAATTGCCGAGAATGTCGACTGCCCCCGCATCAATTATTTATTTAAAATTAATTGTAAGTTAAGATTTTTTTCAGTACAATGAGAACCAAAATACATGTCAACGGTCAAATTAACTGATAATTCGTCTAGTTTTAGATTGGAATAGTGACCCCGTAGCCTGAGGGTTCGACTTGGATCTTCTTGGGCACTCTCAAACGAAGTAAAATCCGATAGAAAACAACGGTTAACGGTGATCAATCGATCAATCCTTGGCTTGCATACGGTATTTCATGACATATCTTTTTGTTACTAGAGCCAGTCGTCAGGTTCTCGAGAGTTGACTGTTCCAATATTAGGAAGTATTTATAGTGATTTTGGAGACATCTACATCATGAGTAACAAGAATTTTCGGTTGACGGAACAGTTTAACAGTACTGGTAACCAAACCCGAGGCTAAGTTATTGAAATTAACACATAACAGTACCAACCAAGCCAAGGTAAACTTGCTAATTTCACGGCACGTCCGTGTGTGAAAATCAATATTATTTTTCCCCCCCTAATGATAGTTTACTCGGAAAAAAGCTTCTTCCGTCTGGGTAACGGCGTGGATCAATTGGACTTACTCGGGGGGTTCATATCAGGGTTGGTAGTAAAAAGTCCAAGCAGTCGTTTTCATATGGGCCCCGGGGTCAGTTGGCCGCTGCTCAGCTTTGTTCAATCCCTATTGTTGTTTACCTTGGTACGAAATCATAAAGGCTTTTAATATTTCAATTCATGTAAATGAAGATACTTGTTATCCTTATTATTATATCTATTAATTATACAATCTTCTAAACTCGTAAATCTCCTCTCCAGTGAGAAAATCGTAAAGAAATGGGCAGGAAAAATGGTGGTGAGGTTGGCCATGAAAGGCGTACTCGAATCAATTGATTAGTCATTCTCCATCGTTCTGGCCACTCCCCCCTTTCAATTTATTGACGTGCTGATTCATCGTTGTCAATGGTACAATCGTCAGTTACAAATCTCAAGAGTGTTCATGTTCTTTTCCGCGCAAGAATTACGACATTTCATTAGAAAACAAGACCAGAAGAAATGCTAATAGATATTAGTTATGATTCTTGTGGATTGAACTCTATTGTATGCCAATATTCACTCTTCATGTTCCCCTTATGCACGGGAAGTCTCATTACTAATTAATGAGAGTCAATTTATGTGATTAATCACTTTAAACTTTTAAATAAGATTCTTATTTAACTATTAAAAATACATGAAATTTACGATTGAAAATTTTTTACCATCCAATCAAAGCAATATATGTTGTATTGGAAAAAAAGAAAGGGTCACGAATGGGAAATAGAGAATCGAGAATGGACATCCCCATCAGAAATCAATCCCTCTTTGCCACCATCATTAGACTTAGCACTGTGGTTTCCACAAAAAAGTTTTCTTTCTTTCCATGATCTAAGAAAGAAAATTTCAATTGCAGCAACTCCCGATGTATTAAACCCCTCTTTCCTTTGTTCGTTCGTTTGTCCTTGAACTATGGACAGATTTTAGCAAGAGTGTACTTTCTGTCAATTCGATACGCTTCCATGATCCGAGCAAGGAATTTCCGGCTTTGGAATTAATCCTTGATCTCCAATCGAGGGCAGATATCCATCCTATTAAACCCTGTTTCTAAAGTTGACGATGAATTGTAGGTCATTAAGTGATTTCCCAGCAGAAGTTTCCTTCTTTCCATATTACAAGTTTCCAATCATCCGAGCAAGAAATTATTTCCAGCGTCAATGGGGGTACATTCTGACTCGGAGATGAGACACATTTCACTATCGTGTGTGCCCCCGAATTGGACAAATAGCTAAAGTGGGCCCCGACATGGTATTCACGGCATGATCCTGACCTGCAAGAATTTTTCTGTGAGCAGCCCTTGTTTGACCGATGAATCCCATCTCCTCTTTGTCGTGTGTTGGTAGTCGACGGCGTCAGGACGTCGGTAGTGAAGAGAGCCAGCGAACGGCGTACTGTAGTTTTGCTGCACTTCGTGCATATGAGCCAGAGATCAAAGTTAGACCTGAGCTAGCCATTGTTGAAATATCATTTTATGTGAAATTTAACTGACGAAAATTGAACTTACAATCCGTATTACTAAATCAGTGTCAGGATGAAATTGTGATTATTTGTTTCCGGTATAATGTGTATACAAGAGGAGTCAGCTCTAGTTGCCGTGTTCTCCAGTCAAGTGAGGACTTTGATTGCTCATATCAATTGATTCACGAAAAAAAGAGGGGAAAAAAAGGGACGACTTTGATTGCCCCGTTACAATCGAATTGTGTATATGAACAAAAGAATTTATTTCTTAATTGACTAACCACAGTCATGTTCAAATTTGAACTAATAATCATTTATTAGATTTATAAATACTATTGATGCATATCATGATAAGAATATTTTATAAGAGATATGTAGTGGTATGGTTGTGAGAGTGTTAAAATCAAGATTTTCTGAGTTCATATCAAATTGAGGTGAAGTTTTCGTGTTCTTTTGTTTCCTTCAATTCAATTCAATGAAATCATAGGTTTAACTACCAAGATCTCGGAAAATTTATAACCAAAATAATTAACTCCAAATTGAGGCACTATTCAACTTAAAATTAAATCTTATTATTACTTTTTTTCACAATAAATTTCTTTTTTTTTTTACTGAAATCATAAAATAGTATTGCCCTCGACTCAGATTACATCCACAGCGACTGAGATTACATCCACATAAAATCTCTCAATTGTATATCCCTCTATCCCCTTCTCTATTCCTTTTGCAGTTTAAGGCATATTTTGTAACTCAAACAGGATAATTCAAGTTAATATACAGATGGATATTCACTCGACAGCCAAACGAAGGGTTTGAGTGTCGACACTGACTAAAGGGACTGTTATTATATTTTTCGATAATTGGCATTGTTAATTACCATTGGTACTGTTTTTTTTTTTTGGGGGGG
>CXYZ01007891.1:2513665-2545497 GCA_900006705.1 Sonneratia caseolaris
GGGGGGTGGGGGGGCGGGGGGGCAGATTTCATTTACTCTTTATCCAGGGGAGGTAACTCTGCATTTCATACTCGGACAAGTCAAAAAAGGCCGAACTGCATAAAAGAATCGATGCACCCCCACAAGTAAAGAAAATTCTCTTGGTCAGGCAGCGTGGCATATACACTTTGGGTTAATGGTACTCGGGTTGCCCATGGCAGGACAACCGTGAAAAGAAAATTCTTGATAATATGTACACTGTCTATTCGATTCGGAAATGGTAGCATTTAACTCGCACCGGTCTTGGATTGATTGGATGCATCTACCACACTGAATCGTGTACAATAGTTGGGCAGCAATCGGCGCGGGGTCTTGAAAATGGGAACTGGACGTACGATGTGCTTTGATTATATGGTCTTTAATCGAGTTAGGTGGAAAATTGTTGATCCTTTTTTGGCATTTTTTTATAGGCTTTCTTGAAGCCGGGGCAATTTATGGACGGCTGCAGCTGCCTACACACCCGCATGAATAAATCTTCCAGGGTTTGAAAATCCCAGATGATTTGTTCTATAAAAAAAAATGATGATGAAGAATCTCAAAATGTGAAAACTCTTGCCCACGATTTGTTCAATTCTCGCTAGTGCAAGTTAAACCCTTGTATCTCCACCTCCCTCTAAACTTAATAAGAAAATACAGTTGAAATTACCATCGAGTTGGGGCCTTTTGGTGCTCCTCTTTTTCTCTCTTCCTCTCCTCTTGCTCCTGTTTACGTTCATGATCTCATTGACACACACACACACACACACACACATATACAACCATGAGGGCAGCGATATATAATTAAGTAAGTCAACAAGCTCCCAATCATCGTAGCATCATAAAAGATGACAACGTTGCTCGATAAAACATATGTAGTTTTTTTATTATTTTCGTACAAATCATATGGTATTCATAAGTCGATTACATTCTAACTAAGTCATGTTCGAACTGAGTCGATCCATTAAGGATGAATTTCTCCAAGTATAAGTACTCTCCGTTCATAAGTTTCGAGCCCGGTATCTTATTTAAGAAATATATCGAATTATATTATTTAATTTATGTTAGTAAATATGTGTAGTTATTCATATGCGTATATCCTTTCAAGTTGCTAACACATATATTTTAACATATCTGCATATAGAAAAGCACGATATTTCATTCCTATGCCAAACCGACAACCATTTCACCAGATTGACATATTGAACTATTTTTAACTTTCTAGGAATCTTAAAAAAGAAGTGGGGATGGAAAGAGAGAATGAGAGAGTGCTAGTCGGGCTGACCGGCCCCTAGCGGTTGAGGTCACCGGAAGCCGCTCCTTAAAGGTCGCCAGCGACCTCAACGAGCGGGATGATGACCGGAGGCAAGTGGATCCATCCACTCGTACATCGCTCTCCGCATTCCTTTTTCTATGACAGTTCTCTTATTCCGATATTTTTTTTATCTTATTGTCTAAGTTGGGAATGGGAGCAATATCTCATGCGCTCTCCCATTCTCGAAGACCTTAGAGGCTGACCGCAACTTCAATGGATAAGGATGGTAGTTGTCTAGTTGATGGACGTGCTTGCCTCCATTTTTGTTTCTGGTCTTGGATGAGGGCAATTGCTATCGACCACAACCCCACCCACTGAGACCGTCGGCTGCACCTGATTCTCCCTCGACCACGGCGAGGGCTACCCTTACTGGCTAGTACAACATTCAATTTTTCTCCCTTCACTTTTTTTTTGGTTGGTACTTTCTGGAAATTTTAAAAAGAAAAAATTCAAATATGCCCACTTTATAAAAAGCTCGTTGAAAGGTTATGGCTACGGGATAGATTTGGCATATTTTTTTTTTTGGTCGCAAATGAAAAGTGAAAATTTAAAATTTTCTCCCTTCCCCTGTGGGGAAAGAAAAAAGAAAAGCAGTATATAATAGGAAAAACTCAGAAAATTATATTCCCTTTTTTCTCACCAATAAAAAGTAGGGATATAATGGGAGAGAATGATTTTTTCTATTATTATCAATGATACATATTGAGTTTTGAACAAGAAAATAAAGAGTACATAGTTTTAATTAAGAAGTATTAAAAATATTAAATATCTTATATATTTTATTAATAAAGTGGTTCATATTATTAATTCAAAACTAATAGATGCTAATTTTAAATTTCATCCCTATCGAATGGCGGCAATGTCAGTATTCAATCCATCACTAACTTCAACGTCGGTGCCCATTTTCATTTGACCGTATATATTAATTTCCTTAAAAATCTTGCAGCCTTACTCTCCATTAATCAAGTTATATATGTATTTAGACACACTATATTATATGCATAAATTCCTTAGTTTGGCCAACTCAAAAATATATTGCTGATTAATTATTTAATTTCGGTACTCCACGCAGTCCCCAAGGCATCTATATAGGCCCTTGGCCCTCTCGACCTCTTCTTCCTCCTTACACCAGGAGACCTCCATCTCCACTCTTCTCTCTCTCTCTCTCTCTCGCCGTTAAGCTCTCCTCCGATTGGGAAGGTACGTATCACTATGCTTCTCTCTAGCTATCCCTCTGGTGACAACTTTTTTGAGATACAGAAGTTAGTTTATGGTAGCCCCTTGCGGATGATTGTATCATGACTGGGTTGATGAGTCTTTTTGATTGATGAGACTACAAGACCGATCTTCATGGCCGAAAGATGACGCTCATCCTTTAATAGGCCAACGAAGAAATGTTTCTTGTCGATAGATTCTGCTGTTTTTAGTCGTACTAGACCTATTCAGACACTGCGGACAAAAGGATTGCAGTGTGCAATGTCGTCTTGTGAAGTCTGCAACTGTTGATCGAAACCGAACGTTTGCCAAACCCACGATATATATGTGTTTTGAATGGAAAACATGAACGAGCGTCGATTACACTGTCGGACAGTAGGGATTTTGTGTTCACTCAGACTCATATAATTGGCTCGTTTCTCCCTTTTGCAGGTAATTTCACAAGATTGCATACATATACACACGCAGAGTTGATCGAGGATGTGGAAGCTAAAGCTGGGAGAAGGCGAGAGTGATCCGTACTTGTTTAGCTTGAACAACTTCACGGGACGGCAGACATGGGAATTCGATCCCGAGGCTGGGACTCCTGAGGAGCGGGCCGAGATCGAGGCTGCCCGGCAGAACTTCTACAACAACCGCTTCAAGGTCCGCCCCGACTCCGACCTCTTCTGGCGGTTCCAGGTAAAACATCAACGATCAATTCTCTCATTGAACAGCATGTACGATTCATAAATACCTACGCATGCAACACTTTCATAGAGCTAGCTGTATCTTTTAGTCAACTGCTTTCACGATAATAAAGCAGGTTTATAAATTTAGAAGATAATATTATAATAACATAATTATACATAAACACAAAGAATTTTGACGATAAGACGGAACTCTTGAACACGAATTGAAGGCACCGCAAACCCTCAAACGTGCGTTTTTTTACCGAATGAAAACCCTACGTCCCTGCCTATATTCCTAGGCATCCACTCATTATTATTCTTTCTGCTATAAAGGAGGCTGTAAATCTAATACAGGTAGGTGGGCTATGAAAATCATCAGAAGAAGCCAGTGATTTCTTGATCCGGTCGACATTGGTGTTGACTAATTCATTGACACAAAATGGTCTTGAAAGTACGATACGACTACACTCAGAGCATGTGTCAATTTCACTACATAGACCAGCATAATCCTCAAGTTTCTTGCTCATCTTTAACATCGGAAAACGCGCAAATTTGATGTCAGCCGCAGTAAGTTTAGTAGGAGATGATGTGATGCGCACTTTAGTAATCTATATATATATATATATATATACGGACGCGTACGTATAGTGCATGCTGGGCTTGCTTGTGCCTCAGTGGGACAAGCAGTAGAGAAACTCCATGGGAGAATCGAGGGCAGTCGGATTTCATCGTCCCAACATGGAATTTTAAGAATAATTGATCAATCATTTGAAAATCTTAAAGATTTTGTCTTCTCTCTCTCTTTTTTTTGTTAATAATTTGCTTGAATTTGATATTACTTTGATATTTAATTGATTTCAGCAAAAGTGTCCTCGCATCAACCAAAATCACCTCATTCTATGTGCTGTAATGCGATAGCAGTCATTAGTTTCATGTCGGTCTAAAATTTCTCACTATGTTATGTATGATATTTTACTTATAATTATTTTTCAAAGCACTCTAATGATCAAAAGTGAAACTATTAGGAAGTTATTGGTTAAATCTGTTCGTACGAAAGATATAGGACCAGCAAAGAGGTGGTGAGGATGGACGATGAGATCTGACTGCTACCCTCATCCGACACACACACAGTTTGGTGTCCCCTCGGGTAAGATTGGAATGATACAGAGACACCCACAGATGGGTGCTTGCATATGCTTGTTGAATTGGTGCTCCTATTACAACATGGGTGACTGTTGGAATCTCCGGTCACCCCGGACTTTGCGCAATGACAAGAATGGGGAAAGTTTTCATTTTAGTCCCTGTGATGTTTCTCATGTTCTAATAATCCCAAAAGGTTTAAGTTCGTTACCGGTGGGTACTCGTACTACACCAACTTTTGTAATCAATGCCTCCGCTGGAGCTCGAGAGCTCAGGCTCAACTAGTCCACTGACTTCTTTCGCTGCTTCTGATGATGGGTTCAGTTTCTGAGGGAGAAGAAGTTCAAGCAGACGATCCCGCCGGTGAAGATCGAGGACGGCGAGGAGATCACCTACGAGAAGGCCACCGCCGCCGTGAAGCGATGCGTCAGCTTCTGGGCTGCCCTGCAGTCCGATCATGGCCACTGGCCCGCCGAGAACGCCGGACCCGCCTTCTACTTCCCTCCTCTGGTGTGCCTTGATCACTTCGTACCTTCCATTATCTTCTCCGAGAGGTTCGAATGCCGTTTTGATCGCTTTGAGTTCATCTAATTCAAACTGTCGAATCGCAGGTCATGAGCTTGTACGTGTCGGGGCATCTCAACACTGTCTTCCACGCGGAGCATCGCAGGGAGATTCTCCGCTACATTTACTATCACCAGGTACCGGTTCATAAGAACGTCGTGTCTACTCTGTCCTCAATGAATCCTTTTGTTTCTGTGTGTCTCTCTGCCGGGCTAGGCCCTGAAGCAAATGTCTGTAACATGCATTAATCTGCATAAAGGATTAAACTTTTTGATGAGTTGCAATTTCCTCTCTTCCGAGGTTTCATTATCCTGATAGCCCAGTATCCTGTTTGTTCTGTTCATCTACTCACTGTTCTGTGCTGCTGTCGAGTAGAATTATAACTTGGAAAAATGATCTTTGGTGATTTAGAACGAAGATGGGGGTTGGGGGTTGCACATTGAGGGGCACAGTACCATGATTGGGACAGTCCTGAACTATGTATGTATGCGTCTTCTTGGCGAAGGACCTGATGGAGGTCTTGACAACGCGTGCGAAAGGGGAAGGAAGTGGATTCTTGATCATGGCGGTGCTGTGGCCACTTCCTCTTGGGGGAAGACTTGGCTTGCAGTAAGACCCTTTATCCTGTTCCCGTATTTTCTTTCCAGTAGCACAGGGCATTAGTTGTTTTTCTGATGATCATGTTCTTTTTCTTCTTTTTCTTTTGTAGATAATTGGTGCCTACGATTGGGCAGGGTGCCACCCGATGCCCCCTGAGTTCTGGGTATTCCCTTCGATCATGAACCCAGGTTGATGCTGTTTGTCATTTTCTTAATTTTATAGATGGAGATCGGGAGTTTTCAGCCAAAATTTTGCCAGTTCTTATTGTATAAAATTTGTTTGCAGATGAAATGTTCTGTTACTGCCGCTTGACGTACATGCCCATGTCCTACTTGTATGGTAAGAAGTTTGTTGGGCCAATCACACCCGTCATTCAGCAGATTAGGCGAGAGATTTACAATGAGCCTTACGAAGAAATCAAATGGTGGAAAGTTCGCCATCTATGTGCTAAGGTGAATTTTCCTTTTTGATTGGTTCTGAATCATGCTGATCCTCGGTCATGTGTGAAATATTCATCATTTGGTTGTGGATAATGGTTCAGGAAGATGCACACTATCCTCACACACTCGTGCAAACTCTCATGTGGGATGCTCTGTATTTTGGCACTGAGCCTCTTCTTTCAAAGTGGCCCTTCAAGAAAATTAGGGAGATAGCTCTCGAGAAGACGATGGAGCACATCCACTATGAAGATGAGAACAGCAGATACATCACCATTGGCTGCGTTGAAAAAGTACTGTTAAACTTCAATGTGCTTACATATATATAACATGGCTTCCTCTCAACCCATTATAACTTCAATCCTCGAAACTTTGCAGCCATTAATGATGCTTGCTTGCTGGGTTGAAGATCCAAACGGTGAAGCCTTCAAGAAGCATCTCTCCCGAGTTGCAGATTATGTGTGGGTAGGAGAAGATGGAATTAAGATGCAGAGCTTTGGCAGTCAGGTGTGGGACTGTGGCCTGAGCCTTCAGGCTTTGCTTGCAAGCAACCTTATTGATGATCTTGGCCCCATACTTAAGAAAGGACACGAATTCTTGAAGGAATCTCAGGTATATTTTGTTAGATGAAACTTATATTTTCCTCTCTGGATCTGTTAAATTTCAAGTCAATAACACTATCACTGATCTGTGTAATAATTTGGTAGGTTGACCGTAATCCCCCTGGTGACTATAGGAAAATGTTCCGTCACATTTCCAAAGGATCATGGACTTTCTCAGATAAAGATCATGGTTGGCAAGTCTCTGATTGCACAGCAGAGAGTTTGAAGGTGAATTGACTCTCATTCTGGTTGGGAGTTAAAAGTTATGTAACAGAAAGAAACTGTCCTCACCTTAGTCACTTGTCTACAGTGTATACTTCTCTTTGCTATGATGCCACCAGAAATTGTTGGCGAACAAATGGAGCCTGGGAAGATTTATGATTCTGTCAATGTCATACTCTCCCTGCAGGTGAATTTTAAGATCTTATTATGAACTTATAGAGAGAATTAGAATTTTCTGTTCAGTGGGACATGTTTACTTTTCTTTGGCAAACTAAAGAGATCCCATTTTAAACTTAATTCAGAGCAAGAATGGCGGTGTATCAGCTTGGGAGCCATCAGGAGCTGGGTCTTGGTTGGAGGTACATCACATGCATTAGATCTCTAAGATTTACTCTCTTGCTTAACACTTTAAGCAGACTTGCATTCTATCTGGAATATATTCTTTTCTCACAAGTCTATCCTTTTTATGTTTGTTCAGTGGCTCAATCCTGTGGAGTTCCTGGAGGATCTTGTCATAGAATACGAGTAAGTTGACTTGCACCCCTTATCTGCCTAAATTTTGCCTGTGATGATTTCTCCTACTTTTTTACACTTATTCTTCATGTAATTCTCAATGCCAGGTATGTGGAGTGCACTTCATCATCTATACAGGCATTGCTTCTGTTCAGGAAGCTGTTCCCAGGCCACAGAAAGAAGGAGATCGACAAGTTCCTTGTGAATGCTGCAAAGTACATACAAGATATTCAAAAGCCCGATGGTTCATGGTACTTCTCGGAAATCCTGTAATGTCTTTCCCCGTTGAAGTGCCTAGAAATAAACTAAGATTACAATTGTGAACGAAATCCTGCAGGTACGGGAACTGGGGAATATGCTTCATATATGGTACTTGGTTTTCTCTCGTGGCACTTGAAGCCGTGGGGAAGACGTATCATAACTGTGAGGCTGTCCGTAGGGGTGTCGAATTCCTGCTGAAGGCGCAGAACGAAGATGGTGGTTGGGGCGAGAGTTATCTCTCATGCCCCACGAAGGTTTACCAACCACTGGGCCGCACCAATTTGATCCATACTGCATTGGCAGTGATGGGTTTGATTCATGCTGGGCAGGTCATTCCTCTGCTGATTCTTTAATAGTTAAATTTAGAAAATAAAATCCAAAGACCGAAATCTGATCCGTGTCTCTATTTCAGGCCGATAGAGATCCAACCCCACTCCACCGCGGCGCAAAGATACTGATCAATGCTCAGTTGGAAGATGGAGATTACCCTCAGCAGGTGCACTCTCTTTGGATGAGTAAATGAGCTCGAATATATTCCTTGCTCAAACTTGGAATTCAGACTAGTGATATTCTGAGCTCTGCCTTGGTCTGTAACAGGAGTTGATGGGAGTTTTCATGAGGAACTGCATGCTCCACTACTCGGCCTACAGGAACATCTTCCCTGTGTGGGCGCTCTCAGAGTACCACAGGCACGTTCCCCTGCCGTCCAAAGGGAATTACTGATCGATCAGGTCGACCGCCTCAAGACCAACAGTTGTGTGTAGTCTAGTCTGCTTGTATACGACAAATACTCAAAAGGAATAACTCTCATTGTATAGGTGCAAGCCTTGTGGATCACCAGTTATCCTTATGTAATACTCTGCGTAAGCCCCGCATGTGCTCTCCTTTCCTTGCCTTTGCCCTTCTTATGCCATGTAAACATGTCGGAGGAGACATTGCCGGCCCTTACTCTTCCGGCGGAAGTCGTCTTTAATGTCAGTCCGATGTGGACTTCCGTGGGAAAGTGTAGGAATCACTTCATGCCCACTTCCTACCCAGGAGATGAGCATAATCCTTCGTATTCTTTGAGCTTCTTGTTTATGTTTCCTGGCCGTATGTTTCCGTAAATGCTACTTCCTAACCTGGCCCTCCTCATACCTCATGACCCAAAGAGAGAGAGAGAAGAAAATAGAAGAGTGCGACCAAATCCAACCCTATTTCTTTTAGAAACTGGTTGTTCAACTTCAAGTCTGTCTCAACCAACTGGCTGACGAGATTCTGTGTTCTTATTAGGTCTGTCAAGTTTCAACCATTAATCTGGCTGTAAAAATTCACGCATTTTAATTGTAAAAATAAGAGATATTCACCTTTTCCCCCTTTTCTCTATGATTCATTTAACGACAACATAATCTCCAAAAAAAAAAAAAAAAGAAGAAGCTCACTCAACCGACTAGCTCAAGATTTTAAGCAGATAAAATGTACATGCACGTTATCCATGTATTAATAGAGGCGAGAATTTTATAATAAGAATCAAACTTACAATACCTTATTTATTAGAGTAAAGACAATGTTTTTACATTAGATCCTACTTCTCTGGGGCATAGTTTTAAAAATCGAATTGAGCTGGCTGGTTCGACCCGTTGAACCAGTTGAACCGATTACTCACCTGGTCCAATTCCTATAAAATGCCCAATCGCACTTTCAAAGAGGTCGACTCCGTTTGAACCGGCCGGTCTCCAATCCAACCAATGAACCAAATTGAACAAGAGGAAAAACCGACCGATTTAAAATTAAAATAAAACAAAGAAACATATTATAATGTACTTATTTTATTTTATTGAATTTATATTTGTATTTTATATTAAATTTTTGTTCATTATAATGATTATATTAATTATTCTGATTATAAATTAAATTTAAATTATAATATTATATAATTATATAATTAATATTTTTTTAAATATGTAATTCAACCTATTAAACTCTTAATTCGATTCATGAACCTATATTTATACTAGCTCCTAATCAGATTCGATTTTAAAAGTTATGCTCCAGAAACAATCTCAGTTTGTCCATGGGAAAACAAGCTCCACTTTGTTTACGGGGGATTCTAACCAACCAACTAATATGTATAAATGTGATGTGATAGTTTTGCCTACGAAAAAAATTTAGTATTGAAGAGAATATTTCTCATTTATGGACGGATCATATAAAAACAAAAAGAGTGCCATTGTTTTTTCCTTTCTCTTTTAATTTCAAATACTGTGAAAATAAAGAGAGACCTGCTTTGTGAGGGAGGGACAAATCCGTAATGCTACATAATTAATTTCATCATCGAAGGGGTCGATGTTTTGGGGATTACACGTGGACGTCCACGTCGGATGGCTTTGCCGCGGGCCCAGCGTCTGGATTGGAGGACTTCGCTTCGTAGATAAACGCTAATGAATAATAAATATAAGCAAAATAAATCAATAAATAGATTGGATCGATAATGAGGATTGCCTGTGTCTCTTCCCACAACACACCAGAATCTTCTCTTCCCCCCTCCCAATCTCCCCCTGCGGCGGTTTCCGACGAGCTTAACAGGAGTCTCGGCTTCTCAGGTAAGCCGCAATCACCTCCATAACCGCGTCGTTTGAACGTGTCCTGATTAGTCGTCTGCGCGTGCGCATTAAGCCAATTGAGCATTCCGTCTGAATTTGTTCGTGTGGATTGGTTGATGACGAGGGAAACCTCCGCTCTCTATTCTTCGATTGGCTAAGGAAAGTATGGCTTGCATGTTTAGATGAGCATCCGTGTACTTTTTTCTTTTGTGTTTGTTTCTCTTCAATAAATTTGCTCGTTTGTTATTAATTGGTTGCTCTGGATCTTCTTCATGCGTGCTTCGAATGCAGTGATTCTTCTTTGATTGGCGAAGAAAAAAGGAAGATTTTTCACGAAGGTGTTGCCTATGAATGGGATTGTTGAACAAATCCATTCAAGGCAGATTGTTTTGCTTTAACAAAGCCAATTAAAGACTTAAGTTGATCATCCACCTCCCTTCAGAACTTGTGTAGTAGCTATCTGAATAAAAATCATCCCTGTTTCTCTTGGGCTTCATGAGCTTCGGAGTAGATTCTCGCCTTTTCTGCATATGATCGTATGGTGCTCGGATTGATCTCTGTTCACTCAGATTGTGCTTCCTGGCTCAGGCAGCAAATTATACTGTGGAATTTGAGCAGTCATCTGATTTTTCTTTCCAGTTGCCTTCAGACTCAATTGTAAACAGAAGTGCAACGATCAGAAGAGTAAAGAATGTATGTTATATGAAGGGAAGCACACTATATATTGTTATGATGCTGGACGCAAAGAGAGCTAGTATGTCAATTGAATCTTACCAAAACCACGCAGAACAGCTAGTGAAGGAGTATCTTTTGGCAGATACTTTTGTTCCGTATACTTCCGTCATTGGTGGCATTTTTGCTTGTAAACTGGTAAGCTTTATTTCTTTTACTGGTTCTATTGCTATCTCTGTCATGGTGCTTCGTAATCTTTTATTTATCCATGTACTTGTAAGAAGTGTATGTGGATTGTTTGTGGGTCATGACCCCCAGAGCAAGACAAATGATAAATCACTGTATTCTAGAGACTGGCTGCTGCTATTACCGTTTGTCGTTTTCATTCATTCTGTTGTACATCTTGTTTTTAACTGCAGGTATATGACCTTACCCAGTTACTCAGTGCTTTGTATTTCAAGAGCTACTTGAGCCTCCCAAGCATAAAGCGGGTCGAGTGGAACAATCGGTAATTGAATGACTTCCACTGGTTCCATTGTTTACCATCCCTATATTAAGGCTGTCATATTCATTAAATCATTACTGCAGGGCCATATCCACCGTCCATGCCATTTTCATCACAGCTATATCATTGTACCTCGTTTTCCAGTCAGATCTCTATGCTGACGATGGACTTCTGGGCTACATCACATACCGAAGTTCTTCCCTGTCTACCTTTGCTTTGGGGGTAAGGTGTCTTCTATCTGATTAGCCCCTTTCCAGTTTTCCGAGCAGTCCTTTCTTCGCGTTAGCATCCTGAGTCTGAAGTTGTCTTCCATGTGCTTATTTTTCTAGGTTGTGATATTTGAACTGCATTTGTGTCATGGAGATTGCAACAACATATTGCCAAAGGCTTCAGACTGAACTTTTATACATTATTGAGCCTAATCAAAGCAGTTTTAGAACTTCTGAGTCATCATTCTTGCACTTTGATTGTTCATTGTCTCTGGATTATGCTGGTAGAGAGAGCATTTTGAAGGACCCTCCTGTACCTCCTCCGCATTAATATGGATCTATAGCCTTCTTTTGGTATATGAAGCTCATTCAGATAGTTTCTGATGTCCCTTTTGCAGGCATCTATTGGTTACTTTGTTGCCGACCTGGCAATGATTTTTTGGTTTTATCCTTCTCTTGGCGGACTGGAGTATGTAAGCAATTTTCTCTGCAACTACTGGATCTTTCTCTAGATCTTGCTCTTACTGTTGGCTTTCAAGTTGAATCATCATTGATCTAGGCTTTTTTGAGTACAGTCATCTGCATGCAGACCTATTGCTTATCTAACACAATGATCTTTACAATTTTCTTTTGATTTCTCTGCAGAAGGTTGTGGCTTTTTTTTTAAGTATTTTTCATTGATTTAAAATGCTGGTCATATGGTAATAAAATTAATTTTACAGGTAGTGCATCATCTCCTATCTTTGTCAGCAATAGCATATTCTATGTTAACGGGGGAGGGGCAACTCTACACTTTTATGGTTCTCATCTCAGAGACCACAACTCCGGGGGTTAACTTGAGATGGTAATATTCATATCAGAGTCATATGAATTCACAGGTATTTTTTCTTTATTACTTTTAACAAAATTTGTCATCATGGTTTAAGGTATCTTGACACTGCGGGTTTAAAGAGATCCAGAGCATACCTGGTAAATGGAGTAGTTATATTTTTGGCATGGCTGGTGCGTACATTCTGATTCCTCATCTATTTGTGATACGGCTCATTTTATCTTCTGTGTGCTTGGGCTACTATCCTGATCCACTTGGATGCGTATCTTGAAATGTTATTTCCTATGCAGGTTGCCAGAATCCTCCTGTTCATATACGCGTTTTACCACATATACTTGCATTTTGACCAGGTGATGTCCTCTGCTATGACATTTTTGGTGACCACGCACACTTACACCTCTATCATGTTAGAACTGTTGACCTGACCTCGGGCTTTATGTTCGACCGTGCGATTTCTGTGTTCTTTTTTCATATCCGAACAGGTTAAGCAGATGCACGACTTTGGGAAGCTTTTGATATTTGGGGTGCCACTCGTGCTCTTCGTTATGAACCTCATGTGGTTCGGGAAGATCCTCAAGGGCTTGAGGAAGACTTTGGCAAAGAGGCAGTAAAAGATTATGTGTAAAGGCCTGGCGATGACTCTTTCATGAAATTGTCCCTTCCCTCAAGTAGGATAAGCTCGAAGGAGGGCCCAGATCGGACCAAGAGCCAGACGGAATTTATGTTGGTCTTAATAGATTTGTACAGGGGAAGACCTCAGTGTTGGGGTTACAATCGTAGTGAGGTCGATGCTAAAAGTTGCTTTTCCTTTGTTCAATATCCCCACGAGATCGGACCAAAGCATGTAAATTCTCTGTGTCCGGTGGTAATGTGAAATCAGTCCAGTCCCATGGCTAAGATTCCTGTTTCAATCACGTGATCTGTTTGCTGGAAATACCAATGCTCGCTCGAGTTATACTAAACTATGGAACCCTCCGTGTTAATTGCGCACTAAATTCTCCCAAGAAATAAACATGTTTTTAATAAATTAAAATACGATTTCCATTTTTTTTTATTTTAAAAAGAGAGAGAGAGAGAAGAAAAGAAAAAGAGGAGACAAATTATCTCGATTATACATTAACATAGAAAATTAATTACAGATTACATGGTTAAGTCCAAATTTATGTGAGCGGGGAGAGAGTGAGGTTGCTGGAAAGACGACGACGACTCCTTCTCCTCTCTACTTTGCCCCACGGATGAAGAGTTGAAGGATAATGAAAGCTCACAGTTCTCGCTCGACTCCTCCTCCCGGTTTTCTTCTTCCTCCAGAGGATGGATTTCTTCCTGCTGCGAACGTCGGAAGGGGAAAATAAGAGAGAGAGAGAGAGAGAGAGAGAGAGAGAGAGAATCAAGATCCAGCAGGCTGATATTGAAGAATAAGATCTTTGAAGAACTCCATCATCCTAACGACGAGACGCACGGAAATCGGCTCTTCGCGGAGCAATGTCTCCCACTATATATCGGTATGTGAGCTTACCTCGTATCTGATGTTAATATCGATGTCTTCTTCTCTGAGTGAGGACCAATTCTGACCTCTTGAGGGAATCGGAATTCCTTTAGTTAGGTAATAATGCATGCCACTGTAACCATCTCCCCCAGACCTGTCAATGAATCAGTAAATAATTTAATGGAGCAAGAAATTTCTAAAATTGATGAATTGTAGCAATCTAAATATATATATATATATATAATATATATATATATATATATATACATTTATCTCTCCAGAACCTATTATGTTCATGATAAAGAATGAAAGTAATGATTAACAGCGTAATTAATGCTAATAAATTGCATTTTTAGGTACCAGAGTTATTAACATTCTTAAAATATATATATATATATATATACATATAATATAAGCCTTGCCCTAAAATCACCATTCTAGCAAATTATACATAAAACAAGCTGGTGTCATTATTTATAAAAAAAGTATAACTCATGAGTTCGAGCACATCTCATTCCATGGTTATTTTAAGAGATTTGATACAGTGACATCGTTATGATTTAAAATTAAAAGATTTCATATTTCATTTTCATATGCCAATTTTTTCTTCCTCGTTCTCATCATTGTTGATGTTTTTTTTCTCTCTCTAATGAATCCTCCCAAATTTTTTTTCATAGGTCTGAGAAAGGGGAAAAAAATGTAATCTGACAGAAAATTATCCTCTTTATTGATCAAAAAGGAAAACCCAATTAATCTATAGCACGGTCGATCAATGTAAGGTGAGAAAGTTGGATGAAAAACACATTAAAACATCATAGGGAAAATTATATGTTGGATACCATAGTACCATAATTAGTTAATTTCAAAGCTGATCTGCAATACAAGTGTGGATGATTTTCCAACTAAGACCACATGTTTGAGGGGGAGATTCAACCCATGATCTCTCATGGACTATTCCTAGTTCCATGCCCTGCTCAACTTGAGAAATTGTGCACAGAATGATCCGTAGAAGCCTCGGATGTGTAATTAAATGGAGGACGAATGGTACGTAGAATTGAAATGGAACTGAATAGACCTGATCTCATCAAGCCGGCAACTTCTGATGATCTCATCAAGATGCTCAGACCCTGCACTTCTTCCATGGAAGCATCGGTCCTCTAACGCCGTAAGGGTCTCCATGTCACCGCAATACTCACCGCTGCTTCGGTGCATCTGTTGATCGATATATACATGCAAGAACAACGTTACCTCAGCATCTGCCCCCGAACTAGCATCAAGCATACAAATTCTTCTAATCGATATGTTAAGTAATGATTTAGACCTTTCACGCACGCATGTGTGATTCTGCAATAGTATGCATGTCATGCTTAAAGTAAAATGATCACCAGATGACATATGTATGTAAGTACTGTCAATCGATCTGTCCTTTTAGATCTCAAATCCATCTAACGAAATTAAAAAGTACTGATTATGATTAATTAATATGCCCTGAACAAAAGGGGATATATAGAATGTCCAGACTCCAATCTAGATTTCCTTCAGAGTATATAGTAGTTATAGAGCTTCACGAATGAAATTGAGATATAAGGGTCGAGCTAGCCCGCTAGCTATATATACCTGAAGGTGGCTCTTGATATGAGAAATCCGCAACCCTTCCACCCCCATCGTCTGCAGGATCCGCTTCGGAGTTGCATCTGAATGGAAACCGAATTGAACCCTAGTTAGCTTCTTCTCTGTATATAATTAAACTTCTTCTATCCGTGTCTTCCCCACACTAAGCTCGAGCTGCTTTGCTTTAGTCGAGATTTTTCTTGTATGCGCTACAACATCTCAAAGTGGAAATTCTATGCGTGCTAGCTATTATAGAAAGGTGGAGCAAGAAAGAACACTCGGGCGTATCCACAGATTCAATCATTAGACTTACTATCCTTTCCACCGAGGCGATCCACGGCTTCAACAAAGCGGCTGTGAAGCTCAGGGGTCCAGCGAAGACGTGGGTGATCGGATTTCCTGTACTGGCGAACCGCAGTTCTGTGAAACAACAGCCTTTTCCTCATCGATCTGGAGCTTGTCATGCGAGGATCCGAAAGCCTAAGTTCTTTCAAGATGTCGATGTAGTGAGGGTCTGATATGTGTCAGACGGGCGGCGATGACAAAGTTATAGCTATAAGAAAGGTCGAGACGAGCAGCAAGGAGGCGGAGGGCATGGAGAATTGCGGCTATGACCACAGAGAGAGTGCATAGCGAGGAACATTATGGCAAGTAATAATTTTAAGCGCCCACGCAGTCTCAATGACCAAAGACTTTTTGCTTACACGTAAAAAGGCTTTCTTTAGAATTTTATTGTTCCAATCTCTCTCTTTGTATCCAGCAATATATATATATATATATATACAGGCTACATATTACATATATGCATGATAGTATTGGTCCTTTTTCTAATTACAAAAGTGCCTAACACATTACAAGGCAACTATAAATAGTTAGGAGAAGTGTCACACATCAGAGTAAAATGAATTCTCTCCATTCTAAAGTAGAAATCATATCAAGTACCATACTCTATTTCCCTCTATATATTAGCCTGCTGTTATTATTTTAATGGTTGCACGGGTATTTTCGGTCTACACTAATTTATTATATATTCGAAAATCTTAAAGAATTCTGATTGATTGATCATGTTGAACAATTTGGACAGTCTTGTTAAGATGCATTGCTCTTCTAATATTGAATCATTTTCATTTTACAAGATTTAAAATGTGATATTATTTAATTAAAAAATTGTTGAACTAATGGAAAGTAATAAAAATATATTGATTTGATGAGTTAAGGATGTATTTGTGCATTATAATTATGAAAAAAAAGGGTTTGATAAAAATTTCAGTACCCATTATTTTCCTTCCTTCTCTCTTTTTTTTTTTTTTTCCAAATCCTTTCAAACACGCGGCGTCCAAATGAAATTGGAGGTTATTCAACGTTAGCAAGGGAGTTGGTCAAGATAAGGAAATTTCTCGGCCCCTACAATTGGTTGGACGGATTGGTGATAAAGTCAAGAACAATTCGAATTGGGCAATGCTAACATCAATTATATTCACCCTTGTCCTCCTCTTTCTTCCCCCTTTAGATGGTATTGGAATAATTCTCCATCACATACGATTATTACCTACATAGTCTTCTGTTCTTTTTATATATACATACATACCGGCTGTTCAAAGTTACCCAACGGCGACGGCTAAGGGGTACAACCTCAGGTTCACATTATATATCCATCCAATCATTGAACGACTGCCCTATGTTCATACCTTAACATCCGGAAGAATCCCTAATTTGAGTTCACCCCGGATGGCACAGAATGCGATACATCATTTGGAAACCAGCCACATTTTCATGGACGCCTGCCTGTCTTGGAGGATGCATGCATGTAGTCCTTAGCCGTATTCGCATCTCACATGGCTGATAAATTGCCAGGCGGGCCCATTCACACGAGACCCGGCCCCGAGTGAAAATTTAGCACATGCGTTTCTTGAATTCTCGGCAGTGGCATGTGAAGAAGATCCAGGACGTTCAACGTTCTCCTTTTTTTGCCCCGTGAAAAAGGAGGAAGGAATTTTGAATGCGGGCTAAAAATGAAAGGGGACATGAAATGCGCATACGTATTAAGAGAAAGACATGACTTAGTAGTACGGTGTCGTCCATTAGTAGCCTCATTCTGACATCAATCAGTGAAATGACTCGTGCCTACTCATCCTCCATCCTTCCCCATTTCTTACCCTGCAATCCTACCCATGAAAATAGATTCTTCAGATCTCCAATTGATGCCTCGCGTCAATAAAAGACGGTGCCTACTTTTGGGCCCACTTAACCATCTATCGTCAAACCACCATGTATTGCCGTGCCATTTCAGTCCCAATTTCAATGGGCATTAAAGAGAGAATGAAACCCTAACAAGCTCGCTTTGGGATGTGCAATAATTGGTCTCCTTTTCTTTTCCGAGCGTTCACATATCGGCCAATATTGACTTCTGCTTTTACATACGCACATATGATATGCATCATATATATTCACATGTGCTGTTAGGCGCTTGTATTTGAATAAGTAATCGTTTATTTTTTTTTCTTCTTTGAGAATCCATGTCAAAATTACCCATTACAATGAGGCTCTTATTCGGTTTTAAACCGATTCGGCTAAAAATTGCATGCTTACAAGGTGATTGCCGTGCCATACTGATGCATGATCTCAAAAAATTCATATACTTAGAGAGGGATAGAAAAACATTCTATTTTTAACTATAAAATTTAAAATGCATTCATTAGCTGCATATTGAGTATCAGAATGCCTTTCTCAGCAAAGGGTGTCTTTTTCTAATCATGATGGATGATGGATAGATTCCCCAAATCAATGATAGTAGCACGTGTATGAATTGGATATGTAGGTTGTGCCGAATGTGCATGCGCTGGACAAATTATGCCAAAATAACAGGTAAGGACATGACTTCGAGAGAAATGATCAACCAACTTTTACGTACAAATTATGTCGAAAAGAAAGTTAACAGAAGAGATTAATCTGTTCATGACTAATTGGGAGGTTTTAATCTAATTAATAATATATATAGTACATTCTCTATAATAGAGAATTGCTGAACAAGGTAACATCATTGGCAACTGTCCTCGGTCTTTCCCCCAGTTTACTCGGGCTCTCTCTGTACACAAACCTTTTGCTCCTCATATTACATACTGAGTTTTCCTTGGTGTAATTCATATACGAGTACATTTAGAACCCAGTAATATGATTAATTTAAATCTAAATTGAGATCTCCATTATTAATTAAGAAGTAAATTAAACGTTCAAGTTATATATTCTCTAATGGATACATTGAATTATGTTCGAAAACGTACATTTTTTCATGATAAGATGTTGAACAGCAAGATATGTAATAATGAGTGAGATTTTTATATTTTACAAAGGAGATTTGATAGTTGTGAAAGAGTAAAAAGAAAAGAGAGGGAGAGATGGAATTAAAGATGGACAAAAGTAAGTTTTTTTTTAAGGAAATTAGATTTAAGTTATCTAGAAATCAAATGGAACATTATGATATTAATTTACCAAAGGTAAAGTTTCTGCCAAGTGTAATTATGTTTACAGTTAACTGTTCGCGTCCGTCCTCGGGGACAGGTTTCATCCGGCACCATTATTGCTTAGCTGTGTGTGTGACTTCAAAAGCTTGGCATGACTTGGGCTTGGAAATCCACCTTCTCCGTTGCCGAGCGAGGAGGCCGGTTAATTATCCATCCCTCTCTGACATAGGATCAAGAATTCTAAGTTCAACTGCCCATATATATGTATATATGCAGCAGTTTCATGTTGATCCACGAGATGGAACCATAAAATTTGGTACGGCATTAGTTAGACTGATTAATGTAGGTGCTAGCTTGCATATAATTAAGGATAAGGTTATCTCAATAACAAGTCATCTTAATTTATAGGATTCGGTCTTGAAGTCTAATTTGTGTAAAGAGAAATACGGAGTAACTTGCTGGAATCTTGTGCATTGGATCAATTGATTAATTGCACGCTTTACCAGGGTAATTAATTAAAATTGCTGGAATTTTAGGGGTTATTGCGGTCTAATTCTCCAAGAACTCGTTCCGGATGGGACATCTTTCGAAGGAGTCGCGACCACGGGCAGCTTCTACGGTCCATTCGGTAACTCTTGAAATCCTAATATGCAATGATCCACGAGACAGATCCATATTCAATATAGAAATTCTACTGGTCTTATAAGAGCAACGGACTCATGTCTAATTCAAAAATTTAAACTGATAGGATAGTAATACCCAATATCTTATATGCCAAAATCTTTTTATTCAATTTTCCGATGAGGAATTTCATTTCTTAACACTCGCCCTCAATAATTGTCCACAAGCCGAGCATACTTTTCCGTGCTCGGACGAGGGGGTCAACCAATCCAATAGTCAATTGGGCTATTGGTCTCAATAATTACCACAAGTCGGATATTTTTCTTTCGATCTTAGGTTTATCACAAACTAGCCTTAAGCATTCTTTGGTCTTGGACCTTGGCGACGTGTGAGCTCATACAATAACCCGCTCTGATACCATATAAAAATTCATTGTGAGCTTATAAGGGATTGAACTTATTTCTACTTAAAAAGTTAAACTGATAGGATAGTTGTACACAGTCTCTTATATGTGATGATCTTTTTATTCAATTTTTCGATATGGAATTCCATTTCTCAACTGTCTAAAGACCCGTCCAAGTTGCGCTCTAAATAAATTGCATGTGGGCAACTTGGGTTAGAAACCGAGGGCAAAGTACTGTTCTGCACGACAAGCATTTATCGTACCATATCATTATGATCATATGGCAATCTTCAGTCAAAGTTTGTTGAGCACTAAACTTAGCAATTGCGTGTGAAGGCATATATGAGAATTTTTTATGACAGGAATCCCTTCTCTTTATATATATATATACATATGTATATATATATTATTTTTAGTCTAGAACCTGCTTTTATATGATGACTAGAGCTTACATTAGGATGGATTTGCAGCTAAATCCAGGCTACTACAGTGGAGTTTGACCCTATCCAGAAGGTAACCGTAATTTTTTGCTTGCAGTAATGTTTCTAAGACTCGTGGTCACACTGTATTCACTTCTTCGGTCAACAAGCAAATTCAAGAAAATTACATCAATAGATGAGTTCATTATAAGATCAAGAAATCTTGTATTCAATTCTTATTCGTAATACTCTCCGTACCTTTTAAGCCACTATTACTTCTTCATCTTCTTTTTTTTAACGTGAAAACCATTCCATTATTGTGTTTATATATATGTATATATAATGTTAGTTCCATCACGTGTGACATTTACTCAAAATTTGGGTCGTGTTTCTTCTACTTAATTAATGTGAGCCCTAACATTGCACTTTTTTTTGCTGCCGAACTGTTGCGTTCATCTTCCCATTACACAGAATAACCAAATCGCAGAGCGGCTTGGTGCGTTCGTACCGAACACGTTCCTCCTCCCCTACACAACGTAGCTTGAGAAAGGCAATTTCTAGGGTTGTGCTCGGTCCGGTTTGACCAATTTTATAATCCGAAGATGCGTAAAATCGAACTATCGATCGGAAAGTAATAACGGGTCTTCCTTCTATTTGTTTCTGTCGACTCCCAACACAGTCATTGGCTCTAGCTCAACCTTCGGGCTTTGATATGTGTCGGGAATGACCTCACAGGGGGGAATAGGCACAAGAATAATGGAAATATGTATCCTTAATTAATTATTAGAGAAATATGCAATTAAATTGAGAAAATTATTATTCATTTCCTCTCTTTTTTTTTCTCAGTTAATTATTTATTTCCTTTAATTGAAAATATGACTGCTTAAGATCGATAAACAGATAAACGCAACAATTTGTATTAGTGCCACACTTCCGTTTTTCTCATCGATAATTATTTCTCCATTCATTATAAACAAGAAAGAAAGAAAGAAAGAAAAAGAATGATTCCCGCATAGGACAAACGGACAAGTGGAAATGAGTGACCACTGAAAACGAAGTTGTCTGAAGACTGAAGTCTGGGAGTCAATTATTCAAAGAGGAGTTGTTGGAAAGAAGAGGGCACGAATCGAATGAACTGTCATCACGAAAAAACATTTACGATGTGGATGTCTCCGGCACCCCCGAAACACGATTTTTGCAAATTACGCATATGCCCTTCCGACGTACTCGTAGTCCTTACCGCACGCCATTGGAAAAAAAAAAACAAACAAACAAACAAACTTTGATTTATATGACTCGTATTCTTGTGAGTACGACTTTGTCTCTTGCTGGTTAGTTCTTATCTGACCAAGCCACATGCCACATGCCACATTCCACATTAATTAATAATAGGCTTAGAGGCCGGTGGAGGAACCTAAGACATCAGAAGATATATTGGGCCATAGATGGGCCTCCAGGAGGCCTCGTTCCCTCGGAGCCCAATTATTGCAAGGCCCGATTACAGGCCCACCGGATGACAGCGACGGCATCTAAAACCAGTCCCATTTCTCTCTACCCTATGCTCACGGATGGAGGTTACGCACTTGGTGGTAGCCTCAGCTGTCCATTTCTAGCCGTCAGATCAATTAAAGCAGCTAGCTGACATACGCGTGGCCAGGACCCAGGCACACATGTTTTGTCCTTGACGAGCCACTCGTGCACGTTCGCACAGAGAATCCCCGAGAAACCATAACCGAGAATGCCTTTTTTTCTCCAACATGTACAGCTTTTAATTTAGGCTTGTCACGATCAAATACATACAGTTGGCATTCTGCCAGGGGAAAACTCGGGACAAGATCGAGGCGGAGCCGGTACGTTTCAATCATGTGTGGAAGTTCAGTTGCTTGAACATGGAATGTTCTGAAAAAGGGGAAGACGTCAAGACAGACACTTGTAGACTTTTGCGTCGTTTAATAATACTAACACAAGAATTGCGGCATACCCGTCGAGGCTCCTAATAATAAATATTTGACTGAAATCTTGTGAAAAATGGTGAAAAGAAAGACAAGGAAGAGGGCATTTACAGAGTTTTGATGCTTCTTGAGGGTTCCGAACGACCCGGAAGAATTTTTGAGTTACTGTTCAACTCCTCATCTGGTCGGCCAGCTTGGAAGTTGGGGCCACGAGAGATCTACCATAGGCAATGGGGAGTGTGACGAGTTTCTTGGCTTTCCCAACATAAGCCCTCTTGGTAAAGTTGTTGTAGTCATTGGCTTCGATTGCATCGAGAATCTGCTTGTAGAGCAACAAGGAGGCCCAGACCGGCCACCGGCTGGCGGCGTTCAGCTCCGCCACACCCTTTTCAGCCTTGTCAAAGAACGATCTCGCCCGCTTTATCTGTTCTTTCATGAAGCTCCGCCATTTGTCAGTCACCTCCCCTTGGAATATGTCCTCGTCCGACAGTCCCGATTGGGTGAGCTCGTCCTGTGGTAGATATACCCTTCCCCTCCTTGCACTGCATTAAATAGATCGATGAACAGGAATAAGCATTAAAAACAATTCTTAGAACGGCGATTCATGAGTTTGAGTAATAAATCTACGGGCAAGTAAGCTCAACTAGAGAAGTACCATTCACCGATGTTCATAATAATCACTATGTTGTTTCTATTCCGTTTGATAGCATTTCAACGGATAAGACGGACCAACTGTGTTTGGTCAAACAACCAGAAGTACACAAGCTCATCATAGCAGCGTTCATGTTTGAAGTAAAACTCACTCTTCACCAACATCTCTGAGTATGTTTGTGAGCTGGTTCGCAATCCCAAGGGCTAATGCAGCATTGTAAACACTCTCTGTGGTGGCCTTCGATTCAGCTGCAATCCCCATCACAGGAACGCTCATCAGCCCCACAGTCCCGGCCACGTAGTAACAGTAAAGATACAGCTCGTCAAAGTTTTGGTATCTTGACTTTCTTAGGTCCAGTCTCATCCCTTCAATCATGTCTTTGAAAGGCTACCCAATGAGGGGATAAAAATACAGTGTTAGCACAACTGTGTGAACTTCATTTGTTCAAGTCACCGGAGATTGCAGCAAATAAGATGTTCACATATACTGCCCGTATGCTTATACCTGTATGTCTACTGGGTATTTTGACACCGTATGGGCGAGAGCAGCATCAAACTTATCATAAGGGCGACCTTCGAAAAGGTTGATGAGCCTTTGCTCCCACCGGTCAAGAGCTTTGGGGGTAATATGTGAAGCGTTGGGCCCATCAACTAGCTCATCAGTCCTCCTGCACCACACTGCAAACACAGCACCAGGAACATCCCCCAGCTTAAGGAACAGAACTCTTCCAACAAACTAAACCCATTTGATTATCTATCATAGTATTTGTTTCCATCAAGTAGATTAACACATATTGATCCAGTCAGAGTTTAACTAATCTTCTTCATGGAGGAGCATAGCTTCATGCCAGTGCAGCAGAAGCAATATGAAAGCAAGAAGACTTGACTTTGTAAGTTGATAATGGAATCGACGACATACCATAGATAGCCCACACTGCTCTTCTTCGCTCTGGTGTCATGAGTAAGGTACCTGAATAGGTTGGGAGTGAAAATTCAGCAATTGCTTTCCTTTTATGGCATACAATTGTTAACTGACTGCCAAATACAGCAATCAGCTGTAAGAACCAAAGAACAGAGCACTGATTAAGACTTCTGAGCACACAAATACAGCCATGAGATCAACTCTTTAGCAATTCGGGGTGTGTGTGAGGGGAGGAAGCTCTGTTGCAGAAAAACGGAAGCTCATTTCTTGTACCAAATGAAAATCTTAGAGAAATCGATAAGAGGAAGTGCAATCTGAGATTTAGGAAGAGAGTGGATAACTACCCAAATAAAAGGTCTTGGCGTTCTCAGCACAGACCTCACCGCACCGATAATAGGCCTCATTCAGCAGATCCCAATTGGATAGCCCGTCCAGGTCTACCGCCTTCTTCCTCTGCTCCCTCACCAGCGCCGCTTGTTTGAGCACCACCTCGTACACCTTCTCCTCCGAAGTCCTGGCCGCCGGGTTAGCCACCGCGCTCGACACCGCCGCTATCCTAGCCGCCGGCGCCCTCCCCGTCCGCCGCCTCCCGAATCTGATCACTGGAGCAACGGCATTCCCACTGGGGCACACCACCCAAAGAAGAGCGCCCGGCATGTCGGAGGAGCACCCAGAGAGACCCAAGAAAGAATCCCTTTTCCCGGGCTACGAGGAATCTCTTCGCTTGTGGGTTCCGTTGTCCTCGAACACTATCTTCCCGGATGCTCCAGACGGTCCACGGAAGAGGAGATGGAGACGGGGCAGAAAGAACGGGGGAAGAGAGGGGAGAGGAGACTAGAGGGGGAGGAATTGAGAAACGAGCTGCAAGACGAGTGACCAATAGCTACGGTCCGTGTAGTTCATTCAATGCCATTTCCCCCACACTATTATCCATCGGGTGGTCGATATCAAGCCAGCAGCAGCGACTGTGCCAGTTAATTTCATAATCCGCAATTACGGTCACTGAACAATCGGACTACTGCACTTAAAACGATGACAAGGCGGCAGGTACCGAGCATCATAAAATACTGTGTTCCACCCATTTGTTCCCGAAAGGCTAAAAAGGATGCGTTTCTTTCTGGAGATGATAAAAGTGATCGGACCTAAAGAAAACCCAAGAACCACTCGAAGTGAGGAAATCAATCATAAGCGATTTTGGCTATAGATACGGTGCTTTGAAAATCTAATTTCGATGTAATAATTTATTTAACGCAAAGAACAAACATGCGCAACTGGTTGGGGTTTAAGTAGACGTTTTGTCCTGGGGCTTGACTTCATAGCATTTACTTCAATCCCCAAAAGGTCGGGTTTTGAGGCTTGAGCGAGATCAGGACTCTTTGGTTTTCCATTTTTTATTTTTGCTTGACCCTGTCGGTCCTGACGTAGCTGGGAAAGGGACCACCACACTCCAAAGGAAAGGCCTTTTTTTTTCAAGGAAAAATGAAAAACGGAAAAAGTTGTTGGGGGTGGTGGCGGAGAGGAAAAGGCAAAGAGAAGCCAATCTCCATGGAAATATGCCTGTCTTACCGTCGATCGACATTTGGAATGTTGTGGCTAAGATTCGTGATCCTTCCACCGCCCAGTCCTTTTCTTGAAAATTTCACTTCCCACTTGTTCCTTTTTTTCTCTCCGTTTTTTTTGGTCCAGAAAACTGGAAAATTGGCGAGGGAAAACAGTTTTCCCCGTCCGAAAGCTTTTCGAGACTTCCTCTCATTTTAAATGACTGTTACTCTGACATTTTGGTTACGATTGTCGATTGGGCTTTAAGCGATCCTCCAATTGCTGGTTTATTAGCATAACGCTGGAACTTCGCCGCCTCACTGCTTTTTTTTCCCCCAAAATAAGATGCCCTTTGATCTCTGATATCGTTCGTAGAGGCATACGGCTTCGATCTATGGCATGAAATGGAACCCTTTACTTATCCGAGGTTGAAGATCGGGAATCACGTTAACCGAACATCTAATGTCTAGATTAATATTTCTAATTAGATTATTGTATTAACTAAACAATACATGTTCATAATAGGGTTAGATTCTTAGCAAGAAGAAGATTCGATTTGGGATGATAATCTTCTCTCATGACACCACACCGACCGTGGCCATTTGATGGCCATAGAGAAAATAATTTTATAAATATTGAAGCACAATTTAACATATATATATATATATATATATATGATATTACACGTAAGTCTGTCTCGACAAAGCTGTGGAGTCTCATCATTGTAGTCAAAGTGCACACTATTAAGAGAAGAGAGCCGGTGACTGTGAGGGGGTTATTAGTTTATCCTTATCATCGAAGGACAAAGAGGTTGACAAGTTGCAGGGGAAGCCCCCTGCTCTCCCTTTTTAATTTGTGAGTTAACGCCTATAAATTTTATTTTAATTTGCGATCAGTTCACGTCTCCAGATTTTTTGGATAATCCTACTTGTGATTAGAAAATGCTGAGCTAATTAAGGATGGGTTGTAATTGTTAGTTCTTGAGAAATCTCATGATCCATGCTGACGGATTCTGCATCTAGAATGGCCAAATTGTAATTGCTACAATGGCAATTAACTAGTTTATGGGCCCGGCTTCGATTAAGAAAAGGGACCAACCCCTTGTCGCATCCACCATCTGAAATGTGTAGTGTGCATTCCTTCAAAGAGAATATGTAATCCGCATGTTCCTTGGATCCGACTCGGTTCTCTGTACTCAATTCATTGGAGCTCACAGGTGGGGTCCTTCTTTGGCCCTATTGTTGGATTACATGAGGGAGCCGGAACTAGCTAGAAAAAAAAAAAAAAAAGAGGAGGAAAACGACGACTGATATGATTTTATATTCGTGTGATTTAAATAGGAAAAAAAATATTTCTTAGTTAACTGCCTTAAACTATGTCAACCCAAATAGAATTCTTGATACCGCGACTGTGCGAAATTGGAGAAACTAATTGGCTCGTATACATGCCCTATTCCTAATGCTCCTCCTTCGGTTTCCGCCGCTCAAACGTCAGCACTTCTCTGGTTTTACAAACCGGCCAGTACTACAATTTAATAGCCAAAGTTTCACATGCGATAACACAGCAGAACCAGCAATTGGAATCATTACGTGCTTGGTCCAGGATGAGAAGAGAATCATGTAATGCGGTTGGTTTTCTTCCACGTTTTTCCATATAAACGTACCGAGAAACATAGAGCTGTTAACCTGATCGAGATGGGGATGCCGACATCGGTGGTCATCCATGGGTGGGTCAATGAAGGTCCAAGGATGGACCCAGCCACTTTGTTTGTTTGGGACAGGAAGCGGAAAGGACCCATCAACATGAGCTTTGGACAATGAGAAACGCTGTCATCTTCAGTTTGTCGCAGAGCATCTACCATGATGGCGTGCGACTGCTATGGTGTGAATTAACAATGGAGCTAGACCGAAACGAATAAATTTAACGGCCAAGAAAATTATGGGCAAAAATCCGAAGCCACAAAAGAAAGAAAAAAGAAAAAGCGCTCAGCTAGCTCCTCTCGGACTCCTCCTCGATTTTCAACTACGAGGTGAGGTGGGGTTGGCAAATTGCACTTCCTACGAGTTTGCCTGTCCACAAATCAGGGACAGGAAACCCCCATCACAGCATATCTCAGCTACTGCTAATTTCAGTCAACAAGTTCATACACCTTTATGAGACGCATTCATTCGCGTACTTATGGATTTATACTCTAGTGCGATATTACGTTTTTCAGGTCACCAAGAACATTAACCCTAAGAAATTAATTTTTATCAGACAGTCTTATAGTGGAGGCAGACGGAGACCAGATTAGAACAGCTGAGGGGCGGCGGTTCTCCCAGGTGGGCTCCACTGTTATGGCGCATGAAAGCCCGCCCACTGATGTCCACACACTTACATAATACAATCCGTGACGTAGTTTGTGCGAGAGTGAGACAGACCGAGGGAAACATGGAAGCCCCAAATCCATTGAATCTACGTTCTCTATTCCATGTAATTGAATAGGAGCCTCTACAAAACGTTCCAATGGTAAACATTAAATTTTCCTCTCTAATTTCCTTTCTTTTTTTTTTTTTTTTGACGTACACCATTTGTTATGTATATAAGTTTATATAAGTTATAATCGAACTTATAACATCTTCTCGTACTGCAAATCTACCTCGATCACTCTCTTCTCCTCCTGTGGGACTAGAATTGCCTCTTTCGTGACCGGTCAAATGTTGCTCCACTTCTTTTCCTCCAGGGTCTCTGATCTTTCACTGAAATCAGCTGAAAACCGGGTCTTGTCCATGCTGCTCAGGCGATGAAGGAAGATTTCTCATTCATACATATCCTCCACATGGGAAACAGTTTGCAGCATAGCCGAAGAAAACAAACCGGCGTCGAATCATTGTTTCAGGTTTGGTTTCCTGATCATGAACTTCATTCGTTTACAGTTCGGTTGATTAGGTCAGTGCATGAAACTGTTTACAAGAAGGGAAGGTCAAGACATGGACAGGTTCTTTGCTTGCCCGTTCGAACAGGAGAGACCGATCTCTTCCGGTTCGAATTTTCCGACATGATTCGTCGCCGGCCCGAACTCTGTGAAGAAAATTCACCCGCACTGGTTAAGCCGAAGTGAACCAAGATATCTACCCCACCATGGCCCATGCAACAATCCAGATACTGAAGGCCCAAACAAAGTTTGAGAGCCCAACAATCCCATCTTTCATTCATCGCTTTTATTGGGGAAACACAAAGTAACTAATAAACCTGAGATTCATGGAAATCAAATAACACGCGTGAAAAGAAAAATTGCTCACTGAGAAGAATGATGATGCTATTTGCAAATCCGGTCAACCAAACACACAACGTTTACTTACCCAAAACACACACACACACACACACACACAGAGAACGTTCGATGAAGAAAACATGCATACATTTGGTCATTCTGGAACCCGTACATATTTGAGTCTGATTCTCATCGCCCATTCATCGTTGGTGCCTATAACTTTTAGAGAGATGAAAAGTCAACTGAGAGAGCGGTACACGCTTTTTGTTTTAATTTTAAACTTCTCGATAGGATAAAATCTCGACCAGAAAATGTATGTGTTTTTTTTTGGGGGGAGGGTGGGGTTCATGCACGTGTTTTGGGGAGTTTGACAAAGACTATAAATGTGAGACATGCTTAGATTCTTCTGTGGGGACCTTCAAATGTAAAATGGTGTAAAAGTCTTCATCCATAATGTCACGTCGGCTAGCATGAGATTTCCATGAGATGAGAATATAAGATATCGGATATATATATATATATATATGCCTTTCAAGCTTTTCCCACGCACAGCAAAAGGACGGTCTAGAAAACTGGCAACTCCGGGTTCCAAAACAGAAATTGGTCGGGATTCGTGGTACCACCACAAGGCACGAAGTACGGAATATTTCATGAACGGAGCTAATATTGGCTAAGACATTCATCCGGGCAGGTCGTTGGGGGCGGTGGAACAATCGTACAATCGTATATCGATTATCATTATGAATCAAATATACGTCAGATCCGATTCCCAACCAAATGATCAATCCCGTTGCTTTTGACCCGAGACCCCGAATTCCTGATCTGCATTCATTATTGCACCCTAATGGATGATGCCCGACAAGAAGGTTATTGTAGATATAAGGTTGAAAGGGTAACATGGGTTAACTATGGCCTTGTACACGTACGCGAAGACTATACATGAATTAGAAAAAATATAATAGAAAAATTGGTTTCTGATCAAACCAATGAACCAATTGAACCCATGAGAAAACCAGTCAAGTTAAAATAAAAAATAAAAAATAAAAAATTATTATAACGTACTTATTTTATTTTACTAGATTTATATTTATATTTTTATGTTAAATCTAATATTAATATAATGACTATATTAATAATTTTTATTATAAATTATAGTTAAATTATAATATTATGTAGATTTATTGGTAATATTATTTATTAAACATGTGGTTTGACCTATCGAATCTCCGGTCCAACCCATGAACCCATACCCTAACCGGTTACCAACCCGATCCGATTTTAAAAACTATGGTTTTCAAGACTTTACTTGCCAATTGGGTATCTCCTATGCGAAAGGGAACTTGAAGACTTTGACTTTTCCTACCTACAGTTATATGCCAGTTTTTTTCCTACACGCATGACTAGAAATTAATGATATAATTAGTGGGAAAATCTGTATTAATACATCTTTTTCATATTTAACATGAGATTAATGAATAATTAGTTTAATTTATATGGTCGGAAGTCAACTTAAAACTTTAATTTTCTTTCCTTCACACTCCAAGATCCATGAATTTACCCCCCATTAATAGTCACCAGGGTGTTAACATATATAATAATTGATCCTGGATTGATTTATTTCATAGAAGTGGGTGCCGATGGCACATTAAATATGAATTTAAATTTGAATTGATGAACTCTTATTAAAATTCTTGTGATAGATAATTCAAAATGGACAAGAGTTTCTTAGCGTTTTAATGTCACTTATTGATCATTACCTTTTGGAATATCTTAAACCAGATATTTATTTCGTGACCACAATGTCATTGAAATAAATATATTGCGACCTTACGTGTCGACTTGACGGTGAAGGGTGTTGTGACATTTGCTCAACATATCAAGAGGTCTCGGTGTGCACCTGGAATGTAAGGTTTTATTTAGATCCATTATGCACGCCAGTCGGCCCCGACTCCCATGATGTTGAGAGCAATTTCTGCTGTTAACTTTCATTTAGCTATCGGTTATCTTAGTAATACATTTAAGACATCATAAGTGAAAAAAAAAATAGTTGTATTGTTGTGTAAAACAAAGAAAAGATCGATCTTATATCATATTTATAAGATAATTATCTTTAGATGTTACGGTTATTTATGGTTTAATATTATTTTACATATTAGATAATTTATGTGAAAAAAAATATCGTCAACATTATTATAATATAAAATCAAAGCTCGTGCTTGAAGTTTATTGCATTGCTTATGTGGTAACACACGGCATTAATTTTAGGCTAAATTGTCGATCAATTTGCATTATCTGACCTCCAAATTGGAGGCTCCAAAAATGTAATTAATAGCCTTATTATTACTACTTTAATTTAAGGCACCCTATTGTTAAATTTCTCATATATTAATATTATCATAAATTAATTAAGATAATAATTTGATATCTTTTTTTCCTTAAATAATATTTTAATTTAAATTTTATAAATAAAAAAAATTATGTTAATAAAGTTCTATCTTTTAATGAACCAATTTGACTCAAATATGAAATAATGAGAGCCTAACAAACTTATCTGTACCATGATTTACACGGAAGAGAAGTGTCAAACCAATTTTCTTACCTACTCAATTCTCTTAAATCTCATATCTAGATATGGTATTGCAAGTAAATCTCTAGAAAAACATGCATTTTCAGGAAATTTTGACCTTAACAATGCAAAGTAAAATGAATAAGTACAAAGTAAAATGAATAAGTACAAGGATTCTTTCAATAAAACTATGGAGACCCCTAGATCCTTGCTCTTGATTCGAGGATATGCGCTGCTGTAACGGGCCCTCAATTTGCTTGAAATGCTGATTTAATTTGATGCAACGAATTGCGCTACTGTGCCGAAGCCTTTGACTTTCTCTCGGGGCCGGCGTAGTTTGCATGGAATTGACCCACAATGTACATCATTGTCTCGAATTGATGATGGATTTTGAAAAGATTGGCAGAGTCATCAAACTCGACGCCTGTGCACTAAATGCTTTCCTTGGAAAATTCACTCCGAAATTAATGGCGCGTCCTCTTGTCAGTTGTCATCCCACGTCGTTCCGTACCAATGGTACGGCTAATAAATTAATGAATGAGCTATTGACGATTCCATACCTCATAAATTCTTATTTCCACCGCGCCACCCCCCCC
>CXYZ01007891.1:2545717-2660483 GCA_900006705.1 Sonneratia caseolaris
CCCCCTTTTTTCCAGGAACTTCTTAATTTAAAGAAAATAATCAAGCAGCATTTTCTCACGATGATCAGGTGAGTAGAAGATAGAACAAAACCCATTATTTATTAGAATTTATCCCATTCACATAATTATCTTGCCCTTCTAGTGTCTAATTTTTCCGACATGGTGAAATAATATCACCAAAATAATGAAGGAACCATACAGAACATCTTGCAGTTACGCATCTCAAGTTGAGAGGGAGATGATTTATAGACTGCTGGGTTGCCACAGAAACGGGGAAACATTCAGTGAGAGAGTTTCCTTGTACTAACTATATCAGAACAATAGATTCAGGAAGGGAAAGGAAACCATGCGGAAAAGCATATGGAAACTAAAGATTCATGAACGGTTTAAACTCCATATTTGGGGATGATCTCTGGTAGGCTTCTGTGGACACATGCCGATGACTCGGGACCTGACGGCTTTGAGCATTAGTTTGGTCCATGCGCGTACAATAAGATATCCTGGAGAGAGCCGGAATTGAGAGTAATCGATGGGACACCACCTACTTGGGATTGGGACGGTGACTCTCACTCATTCAGTTTCTGATAAACCCTCCGAATCCACCGAGTGATTTGTTGCTACATGATTCTCATCTGATGGGTTGCATTCTGTTTTACTTACCACATTTGGAAGGAGAGAAGCACTGCAGTTTACTCACAATAACAAAGGACACACCACCCAATGGGATTTTGCACATATGTGAATTCTATCTTCTTGGAACACAAAGAGAATACAAAATTGTAATCGAAAAGAAAAAAAGAGAACACAAAATAATCACATTAACTCAGTCCTTGAACAAGAAAACATTGGTGGATGCACGGCTGCCCAATCTGATAGCCTCTCTCTGATTCCATTTGAACTCCCTACGAATAACTAAGTCATTTTAATCTCCTCGGTTGCCGCTTGGTTTGTAGGGGAGGCTTGTGTGGCAGGTATGACGATCGAAGGAATGAATATCCCGGTACAAAAAGGATCACGCGCACTCGGCTCTCCAGGTGAAACTCCTTCCCCCGTTCTCTGCTGCACAGCTTGCCATCCAGAAGCAATGGACGCATCTAGTCTCTTACTCTGATGCTAGAATGGCTGTAAATGCTGTAAGTAGACTGTCGTCGTCTTCCCCACCTGGGGAATGTTGGTGCGTTTTGTCTGATATTTTAGAACTCTTTGGCGCGAGGGATTACTGGTCCTGTTGTTGGATCCTTCAGGGAATCCAACTCGTTTGCTCAAAATTTAGCTTCTGCGGGAAGGACATCAGGTTCTTTTGATCTTATGTACCTTTTCGGATGAGGAGACTACTCAGCCATTTGTTCTGTAAATCCTGACATAGTATCATACTGGAATATAACTTGCGCTGCGCTTTAACATCACCCCCAAAAAAAAAGCTGTTTAATTATCTCGGCTAATTCAGCACAGTAAACAAGAAACTGAAACGAGGATATGTATAGAGATGATTCTGAGCCATCGAATTTTGACCCAAAACGACACCGTCACCGGATAGATCATTTAGGTGGGCGGCGTCACCCGTTCCACGGGATACAGTGGATCCGGACGGTTCCCGAGGTGGCGAGGCCTCAAACATCAATTTTCTCTTTCAAAGTTTGACCTTAACGCAGAGGTACAGATGTACGATCCGTATCGTACGACAAATGTCATTCATATTGAATTTCTCTTGCAATGGGACATTTTTTTCTACGATGATGGCAGCGCGCTTGTGTCTATTTCCTTTTTTTTTTGTTTTTGCAGACAATGGACTTGCCTTTTTCAGTTTTTTCCATACTTTTCGTGTCTCTTCTGCCTAATAATTCAAGGGCATTCAAAACTCATTTTTTTTAATTAAGTGTGTGGCGCCCCCCTGCTTTTGGGTCATCGTATCTTTATGCAGTCCCTTCTTTCATCCTATTGACTCTAAAATTTGCCCACTTGGACTCAATTTGCGGATCCGTCTCCTGCCTAACCATATTGTATTTACTGCTTTCCCGAATTGGTCCGAACATGATAAGAGGAGGGGCGCTGTTAAGTATGAAATCTGCATGGATTTGAAAGATGAATCACCAATTGAATAGCATGAGGAAGACCCGCGATGTAGCTCGGGGAAATAAAGTTCATCGAGTTCATATTATCTATGACCTGTCATGGTTTCAAATTTTAGCAGCCTTGTCAGACTCTCCTGTCGTTGAAACAGGGCGTCGCCATGAATAAGGGAAACGGAAGAAGTTGCATTATTTCTTCGAATCCCTTCATTCAGTTGACTATCGTCTTTATTATTATTATTTTTTACTTCTCCTTGCCCGTGTGAATTGATGTTCTAATGGTTCCTTCCACATTGAGGTAAGATAGAAAGATTAAGTCGAAATGGCAATAAATAAATAAATAAATAAAACTTGAACCCCGTGATCGATCCAAATTACAAGTCGTAATGAGGGGTGGAATATAATACCCATCCTACGTAAATTTTTGAATCGTAATTTAGTATCTCAATAAGTAGTGTTGTATATCACTAAGACCACCTTGATTATACTGTCAGGGGCAAACTGATAATCTTCTCATCTTATATATCGCCATAGTAGGCAACTTATGGACGTTAATTCCGATAAATTTTGAAGAATATCGATCATGATGGGCTTGGTCCCGACATGGCACGACCGGGTTTCTCCCCGGCAAGCACGACACTGATCATGAAAGTATTTCTATTGGATTTCAGAACTTCACGTTACGGGTGAAGTCCATCCAACTATGCATCATGCATGATTTGTCAGCTGCACTAATTTCGTGTAAATCCTCTATATTCTGCTCCACCCCCTATGCAATGATTTATTCTATGAGTAAAATGTTCAAAGTCTATGGCATTATTCAAGTCTACGGTATTATTTAAATAAAAATAATAATTTAATTATTATCTTAAGGAAAAAGAAAAAGAGTTGCACGACCACTATTACTATATAAATATATATACGTGTGCGTGCCTTGTATGACTCAATCACCTCCACACACATTTTAGCCAAAAAAAAGAGAGGAAAAAGCAAGGATACGAACATGGAATTTGAGATCAGGAGAATTGAGATGTAAATACCAACATGAGATAATTGGGGTGATTCAATGTTATTTTCCCTTGGTTGAGGTCCAGAATTCAAAATTTATAAGTGAAAAAAATTTATATTATAATATTTTTACCTTTTAAATAGATCGATATAATTCAAATCTAGATTAATTCAATTGATTCTTTTATATATATCTTACAAAATAAAAAAGATGTAAATGAATATACAACTAGGTTATTTTTGACTGATCTGGTCCTCGCACCCGACTTATTCTCCATGAAGAAATACTCTCTCTCTCTCTCTCGGCGGAATAGAAAATTCCACCGCATAACTTGGTATCTAGAACGAGATCCGAAATTCAAACAATCTCTAATTAATTTAATTTTAAATAATATCAGCTTATTAAAGACAAAATATTTCAGAGTTATAAATTTTTAACATTCAAAAAATTTAAATATAAAATTGGGATAAAAAATACGGAATCATGTTCCAGTAACTCTGACCAATTAATTGAATATTAAATGGTCGCCTACCGAGTAAGGACGAAAATGGCTATCTTAAAGTCGGGCGATAATTTCCTTCTGTCCGTGAGTATATTTCCCACCCCCACTATCCATTTTTTTAGGGGGGAAAAAATTAAAGCTTATGATTCATTCAGCGTGTGCAAAGGTCATTCGGGTCGTCGGCGCGACGGTGAATCTTCTAGACTGGGACCCACAAAAACCGTTTTTTTTTTAAGAATTTTAATTTAGGGGGAAAAAAACCATACCACAGGGTCTCTTTTTTTGAAAATTTCTCGTGTCAAAGTACAAAACACGGTGGATAAATCAAACTCACAGGAACGCCCATTTAGACTTTGCTTTGTAACGTCGCTTTTCCGCCTCCCTCTCTAGATCAAGTCGATTTCTACCTCATATCAACTGATATTATATAAAATTTTTATCAATAATATCTCATTTGTAGAAATTTTTTTTACATTGATAAGATAGTTGCACCATCTCTTTATATACTACGATTACTTTACTCATTTTTTTCAATATGAGATTCGATTTCTCAGTGTATTAATTCTAATCTCATCCTTAGCTTAATACTGCCTTCTAGTGAGCTACTTTCGAGCCCTTGTATTAATTATAATTGCATATAGAATTCATCCATTTAGAGCCTCTGGTTGAGAATAAAACTAATAGGTCGAAAAGTGAATACAAAGAAGAGCCAGGAATAAGAGTATAATGATAATTTTATTCATAGAAATCATGTATAGATATGAAAGATATCGCTAGAGCTGGTAATTTGGGTCGATACAGGTTTTTCAGGTCGTGTTGGCACTGCATAAAAAATCGGGCAATTTGAAAATGTGGGCTAGGGCACAAAATTTTCATGCTTCAAGCAATTATAACTTGACACGAATTGTATAAATAATTACTTTGCAAATATAAATTATTTAAATTTATATTTCGAATAAAATTTTTATCATATAATTGACTAATTAATATAAAATTTGTATTAATTAAAATAAAATAATTAAATAACTATTACAATATAATTATATATGTATAATTAATCATTTTTAAAAAAAATTTAAATCTTCTTTTTATTATAAATTTTTTTCATACTTTCAGATTAGCACGGCACGATTTTTTTCTCTTGCCATGACAGTCCGACCTAAAAAATTAGACGGCCCAAAAATACCGACCAAGGTATGATTTTTTCGTATCGTACCACTTCTTGCCAGCTCTAAATATCACTAAAATAAACTCTATTTCTCTCGGTTTTTTTCCTTGTTTATTTTATAAGCTTTGGTGCAATAAATATTTAAAAATCCCAATAAATTGCCCTTTTTTAATTAATTACAACACGCAATTTACACGACAATCTTTTCTTTATAAAGGAGATTTATAGATATTCAAAAGATAGGAAAAATAAGAGAAGATGAGGGAATATATCATATAAGAGTCAAAATTATGATTTTTTTTTAAATTTTATATGATATTACAATGGTGATTGTCAAACCTCGCTTCTCTACCAATTGTTGTTTTTCATGATGAACCTGACACTTTTAGTTTATTTATTCCGATAAACGTTAATAATATCATTGGACGTGTGACTATTTGGTAAGCCATATGTTAGTCATATGAGCATTGATCTTAACGACAATAATTTGTCCTCAACCATATGAGATATGCATGGTTAAAGTTGCCGCCACCAAAACCATCTATTTCATGTATGAAATAATAGGTCAAGGATGGATTGATCTTGTTAAGCTCGGGCATCCGGGTCATCTGATAGATGCATAAAATCAACAAGTCAGAAGAGGGTTTTCGCCAAAAAAAGAAAAGAAAAGAAAATGCCAATAAGTATACGACAACCTATTCCCTCAATTTAGATGTCTTAAGTGGGGGAAGAAGATTATATCTTGAGTGATGGCACCAATAGATAACAATCAAGCAAATGTCACATTGAAATCCCAAAAAACCCTAGCCACAGAATCCCAAAATCCAAGTATCAAAGTCTTATTAGGTCTTGTCATCACTAAGCATTATCACTTAATGATATCGCTCCATCAACATTTCCTTTAGCCACCTACCTTTAATTAATAAGTCGGGAAAATTCTCATCGTAATTAAAATTTTCTCCGATGGACCAACCTCAAGGTATACGTCATGATGTACTTTTCAAGTTCATCGAGAATCGGTCTAATTTTTATTTTTATTTTTAGGAAGATTCGTAAGTCAATGTTTCTGACGTATTTATCTGGCACCAAGTACGTATATTTTACATCTAGAAAATGTCTCTGGTGAAATGATTTTTCTCAATTTTTTTAAAAAAATAATGATTGAAAGGGAACTAGACATGTTGAATTCCATTAAAAAATAATTATTTCTAAAAAATCCCTAACAATATAATAAATAAAATTTTGAATTAACTACTTAATTTTGAATTAATTATAAAGAAAATGCATAGTTTTTAAAACCGGACCGGGCCGAAAACCGGTCAGGGTATGGGTTTATAGGTTTATGGGTCGGACCGCGGGTTCGATGGGTCGAAACGCATGTTTAATAAATAATATTAATAATATAATATTACAAATTAACTATGATTTATAATAAAAATAATTAACATAGTCATTATATTAGTTTTAGATTCAACATAAAATATGAATATAAGTTTAGTAAAATAAGTACGTTATAATAATTTTTTATTTTAAATTGACTGGTTTTCTTATGGTTTCAATTGGGTTCACTGGTTTGATCGGAAACCGGCCGATTCAATCGGATTTGACCTAATTTAAAGTATAATTGGAGTATTTATGAGAACCGGACTGGGTGGATGGCCAGTTCCCAATTGAACCGGCCGGCCTGGTCCGGTTTTTAAAACTATGAGAAAATGCTTCTCGGTATGCTGTTTAGGACCAGAGAAACAGACACCAGGACTAGGATAGCATAGCCTCTCAGAGGACCCAACCTAATTTCTTCTCGTAAATTAATTGGTCAGATCTCCAGACTTTGACCAAAATATAATCAATTGCGCCACACGCGGAAGAGGTTAATTGTCTCCACCAACGCTATAAAGAAAGCTTCTACTTGGAGGCTTTCAATGATTGATACCATAGAGAGAGAGGGAGAAGAGGAGATGCAGGAGGCGACAACAGAGATGAGCTGCAGAAACAGTAAGGAAGAAGAACGGGAGGATGAGGAAACGAAAAGGTTGCCGGGGTTCAGGTTTCACCCGACCGATGAAGAGCTCGTGTCTTTCTATCTGAAGAGAAAGGTGGAGAAGAAGCCGATGGAAGTTATCAAGCAGGCCGACATATACAAATACGACCCCTGGGATCTTCCGAGTAAGCCTGTCCTGTCTTGCCCGTGTTCGTTCTTCCATGCATGTTTAGTGCTCTATTCTAAGGGTTCTGAAGTTGAGCAACGCATAATGCATGCGTACGCATCCATTGATTATATGCTACTCCTAGGGGCCATCTTCTTGGACCCGATCTTACAGTTAAAGGCTGCGAGATCAATGTCCTGATATCTGCCGTGAATTCCGTCGATAATAAAAAGCTTAAATTGGTGCTTAGCCGAAGTTTTTCTTTTTTTTTTTTAAATAGAGATTTTGAATTAGAATATGTAGCTAATTCCTCTATTTCTTCAGTAACTCGTCCAGAAGTACTCTTAAGTTGTAGGGGGTGCTTTGCTCTATATCAGTTAATTAGTCGATGGACTTTCTCAGTCCCTTTTATCACCTAAAGGTAAAAGGCTTAGAAGAAATATCGAACTGGACATACACGACGAACCATCCTATTGCATGACCTTAAGACTACTTCATCATATTACATATGCTCAGATCATGATCTAACATTTGGCTATGTAGGAGGTTAATTTGAAAAAGTAATATTGTCTTAAATCTGTCATCCGAATGTTTATTAAAAACAAGATAATTGGGTTATTGTGGATGTATACGTACAGAATCTGCTAGACTCAACATGCTCTTATATAGTATTGACGTTGTTATATTCATTTATTTGGTTTCGTTGGGATGGCGATAAAGAGGTAAGCAACGTCGGGGAGAAAGAGTGGTACTTCTTCTGCATGAGGGGAAGGAAGTACAGGAACAGCATAAGGCCCAACAGAGTAACGGGCTCGGGTTTCTGGAAAGCCACGGGGATCGACAAGCCTATTTATGCAGCCCAGGATCCTCACGAGTGCGTCGGCCTCAAGAAATCCCTCGTTTACTATCGTGGGAATGCCGGAAAGGGCACCAAGACGGATTGGATGATGCACGAGTTCAGGCTCCCTCTGGCAAACAAAGACACTGCGAGTCTTTCTCCGCATTCTAAGGACATCGCTCAAGAAGCGGTAAGACATATTTCTTTCATCATATATGTTTCCAAACACGAAATACGTAATAATTTGTAGATCTTCAGCTGCTGCTTTATCTTTATTCATCTGCATCAACAATAATAGAAAAAAGGGTCTGGCTAGGAACCCGACCCCAAATCAAACCGGATTGTTTCTTTGGTCATGTTTTCTGCTATGTTTAACTGGGTGAATAAATTTGATTTTGTGCTTCTCCAATAGATCCTCTCCAATTCCAAAACCTTCCCAAGAACACCCTAACGATAAGCAATTCCTTTTTACCTTCACGACAGGAAGTATGGACCCTCTGCAGGATTTTCAAGAGGATCCCATCCCACAGGAAGTACACACCAGATCAGAAACAAAACACAAACGCTAAGCCCATAAAGTATAATAACCCGACCGACTCCTGCTCCAAAACCAGCAGCGGCTTCGAGTCTGAATACAGCCATGAGAAGTACATGAGCTTCGGGGATTCGGCCGCCCACCCAATGAGGGAGTCACCTATACCTGACGTGCACAATACTTTTGTGGATGACAGGAACTCCTTGTATCTAGCTGCAGGTCATTTCAACTCCAATATTGCCCATCCTTATCAACCACCATTTTCGGGATCTTACCATGGTCATCCCGGCTTTTGGGATCTGACTGGCGACGATCAACTGACTAAGGAGGGCGCCTGGGATGATGAGCTCAGATCTGTGGTTGAGCGGGCCATTCACCATAGCTCCCACTTTCTTGACTGTACATATAGTTAAATGGGAAGTCACATAGCCCGTACTGTACTGATTGCACAGGTACTCCGTTTTGTTTTCTCCTTTTCTAAAATAATAAACACACGAGTAAATAAATAGAATTATATGTGATGTAATAACTGTTGTTCATATAAGAGGGGTGAAATTCCGTGATACTCGTTTCATCTGAGACCTAATAGGTCTTAAATCCAACTTTCATCAGTAGAATGCTGCATCCTACTTTTCTGTTGTTAGACTACGATTAGGCTTCTGGTGCAGCATTGGCTGGATTAGCACACTACTCAAGGGCATTCATGTAATTTTGTGTCCATGCCATCATCTTTCTTGGGCCGGGCCAACCGTAGGCTGGGCTTCTAGAAAGCAACCAGGAGTGTACTCTTACGAGGACACGACCAGCCTATCATCCGAAACACACATACGCAGGACAAATGCAGATAATGGCTAATTGGAAGTGTAATCACATTTCTCTTTTGAATAAACTGATCACGGATTGGCTGCAAATTGTATTCCCGAACCAGAACAAACCCCAAACATATCATAAAACAAACAAGATGTCAAACACCAAGGAAACCATCTTCAAAACAAAATACAACAGAACTTGGATCCCCGATGAATTGGATCATCCAGAAGGCGCAACTCGTTTGTATGTGGCTCAAAAAGCCTGCCCTCCATTCCCAGCAACTTTCCGCCCTTCTTCTGTAGCAGAGCTCCAGAAGCTTCACGGCTGGTTCAGGTTCGAGCTCTTCCTCCGTGAGGGCTTTAAACATTGGATGATCCTCCAAACAGCCCTTCATCCACTCCCCTAGCTCCTCATCTGTGATCGTGTACATTATGCCACCTACTGCAAGAATGTAAGCATACTCCTCTAGCAAGTGATGGCTTATAACCCGGCGACAGTGATTCTTCTCCTTGAAGTGAGGGTCGGGGAACAAGAAAAAACATCTTCATTAGCTGACCTTTCTCAAAATAATTAGTGATGTACTTCACGGAATTGGTTCGAACCATTGAAATGTTCTGGTATTGACCAGGATTAGCTGCCCTTAGGCCAATAATTCTTTCCTCGACATACACAGTCACCTTATCCCTTGTTTCCATGCCAATCATCAGAGAGAGTATCAGGAAAAAGAGTTGAAAGGCTAACTAGCAGGCCTCCAATCCCACATCCAATGTCAGCAAATTGGATCTTTTTGGAAAAATCATTCCAGGAGATGGTAGACAAAAATGTGGGTCGTGAAGGAAATAATCAAACTGACTGGGAAAGGGTGGCACCGGGAAATGAGAGTCACTCGGTGGGTTGCTACGAGCTTGTGCTCGGTAGAACCACTTCCTGGGCAATCCAGTTGTCTTGTTGAGAGTTGTTTTCGTCTCTTTGTCTACCATGTCTTTGCCTGCAAGATCGGATTAGCAACAAATCAGAGTTCCTACTGTAAGGATCAATTAAGAAACAATTAAGGCAGCGGCAATCTCTTATGGTGATCCCTGTTCACAAATACAAGCTAAAGCATAAAACAACTTCTTCGAGGATGAAACAAGTAGAAGACAATTGTATTCAATAGGGTGGAGGATGGGACTTCAAGGACAACAGCAGTCAATGTCATATCCTAAAACAGAGACGATGGAAACCTCAGTTATTCCCGGTGAAGGATCAAGGAGCAACAATGACATATCTTAGTATTCTGACGCAACTGAAAGTATTCAGACCCAGAAAAGAAGATGCTTTTACCCAACCAATGGAACAGACTCTTTTCCATCGCCATGAAAGACAGTACAACCAGGGGAAAAAGGGAGTCCTTTTCCCACGGTGTAAGATCTAATTCGAAACAAATCCACAAACAGGTTGACTGCATCCGAAGAAACTTATAATGATGCCGCATTACAGAAATTTGCAGATCCACCAAGTCAGAAATTCAATCTGGAGCCCCGAATAATGAACCAAATAACCGAAGTATCAATTTACTTGTAGGTCAATAACTTTATGGCTAAATAGAAGAGCTCAGGAGTCCTGCCGATCAGCAAGTGGAACGTACGGGAGGCGAATGGTGCAATACTGAAGTAAACAGCTCGCCGGAGGGCCGAGACGGTGGTGCTCTCGCTTCGCCGGCGGCGCTTCACGCCTCACGGTTAACCGAACGAATTTTGGAGTTTAGACATGAATTAAAATCAGTCGGCCCAAAAAAAAAAGAGACATTAATTAAATTCATGTACGTATTTGTTTTTGTTAATTAATTAATCAATTATTTTTTCTGCTTGTAAAAGGATGATAACAATAATTACCACTCACGTATTTCACTATCTAATATTTCGACTTTCTTATTTAACTTGGATCACAAAAATCAAGATAATAAATAAAAATATATGTTAATATATTGTAATATATGCTTTGAAATCAAATGGAATTCGAAGAATAATAATAATAATAATAATAATAAACAAGGTTAGAATGGATTATGGTTTCAATTATAGCTCATATAATGGTCACAATTTGCAGTAATTTTACTTATTCGTAAATAAATTTTTGTGCATTTTTTATAATTAAATTTATTACTTAAAATTTTTTCGTATAATATAATTAGTATTATATATTTGATGATTTTATGGTATTGAAATTGTTATATAATAATGAGGGTAATATATTATAATAATCAACTAAAATCTTCTAAATTCTAATAAGATTATGCTAAACTAACAAAATTTAAATAAAAACTACGAAAAAATTTCCCTAAATTCAACTATTTAGCTTCTTGTTTAAATTTATGAAAAGTGTCGGGCTCTTTATACATAAATTCATCAATATGACAAACAGAAGAAAAATGAGTAATGTGAAACACGTGGTATAATACAGCATCTGAGGATGCGGTTTAGATCCCAAACCTAGCAAGTGGTGTTCTACAAGGTCGTGTCCATAATGAGAAACTAGGAGGTGGGCCTTTTCTTTCATTTTGGGCCGGCAAGTACTCTTATTGGGCTTGGAATAGGCCCATCTTACTTGGCTTTATCCTCCTTTAGCGTTAGCGTTCTCCCACCTAAAATGCAGTGTCTCACGGATTCCCTCGCGCTAAGCATGATTGGATTGGTCGATCAGCGCAGAGACGAACAGACGGGCAACGAAGCCACGAGATTGGCGCGCGAAAACCGACGGCCATTATCCATCCCTGCTAACGTCATATTGATCATCATGCACCAATCCAATCGCTGCTGAGCATCAAGCGCCGATTCCTCCTTCTTAGCTCAATCCCATCGATCCTCGCAGGTCGATCGATCCCCAGATCGTCGAAGGACCAGTTGCGGAACGAGGATGCTTCGAATCTGTTACGGTCTCGCTCGGGCCCCTCTCTCCTGGTCGTCACTGGAGCCTCTGAGTGGCCTAGCTCTCTCTGTTGCCCCCAAGTCGCGTGCATTGTGGAGCATCCGGTCCTTTGCCCCGGCTTACACAACGTCCTCCGGCGGCGGAAAGCTTCTGTTTCATCAGCTGTTCGAGGAGGAATCATACACTTATACGTACCTCCTGGCCGACGCCTCCCACCCCGACAAGCCTGCCGTGGTTAGGATTCCTGCTTCCCCTCCCTCCGTTCCCCGAATCTGCGGAATTTAGCTTGTCATGGATGTATTTCATTATCTTCAATAGGTTGACTTGTGATCACCCTCATAGCTACCGGACTGCTTTCTTTACCAGCAAACTGTTTGATGGTATGCTGATAGTGTCTAACAGAAGCTGAGGATCTGTTGATCGAATTGAAGATGGCACGTTGTTTATCGCCTTGTACTGCCGAAAGCTCAGTTCTGGAGGATTTGCTGAAGTTGCCATGCCATAATTATTGTTTGGCGATGAAAAGATTCATGTTTCCAATCAAACTTTACTACTTTTTTGTCTATCCATTACGTTCCGTAAGCATTTTGCGTAATGATGTCTTGAATTGTTCATCTCTCTCTCTCTCTCTCTCTCTCTCTTTTGGTTTATCAGTTGTTCTTTTTACCATTTGCAAATGTTGTGCCACTGCGCATAGTTATGCATTCAATGTCTTTCCTTCAGTTGATTGATCCAGTTGCTAAAACAGCGGAGAGAGATCTCGCATTGGTGAAGGAGCTTGGACTGAAGTTAATATATGCTATGAATACTCATGTCCATGCAGATCATGTAACTGGCACTGGGTTGTTTAAGGTCCTGACTTCTTTGGCTACAAATTCGCTTCTTGTTTCAATGGAATTACATCCCTCTCTATATGCCCTGTTCCTGATATGTATCTTTTCTGGTGGTTATCTCCTGTTTCAGATGAAGGTCCCTGGTGCTAAATCTGTCATCTCAAGAGCAAGCAATGCAAAAGCTGATCGTCTTACAGAAGCTGGAGACAAGATTATTTTTGGCAATTTATTTTTAGAGGTAATCCTTATATATGATGCCTATGGCAGCGGAATGTATAATTTGGTGAAGAGTAGAGAAAAGCTAATGTCTTTCTACGCCATCCTGATTCTGACCTAATCAAGAAAATTTTAGAATTTTATTGGAAGTTGTAGATCTTTGCTCATTTAGGACAACTTGTCATTGGAATGGCTATCTCTTTTTAAGACACTGGATTGTCAACCTCATCAAAAAACATGGCTGTTTTTTAAGGATCATGGACTACGTTAAGCTTTACAGTTCGTTCAGCTTGTCCCAGACAAGCAATCATATCTTAACTCTATATTCTTTGAAAGGTGATGGACATGCATTTTTAGAATAATTATGTTGTTATAATTTGTTTCTACCTGGCCATTCAAAAAATAATTTGTTTTTTACCTTGGAAAAAATGTGCAGTGATGAGATATTATTGGCTAAAATATATAGCTTTTGGACTTCTGTTAATTCCTTGAAGCATTTGTTCTACTCATTTGCATATTCTCTTCGTTGGTTAGTTCCATGGTAATATGTTATGAAAATATTAGCATGTTTGGATGCACTTGCTTGTCTCTTCACTTGATTGTGTTGTTAACATGGCATCTTATGAATTTTGCTCCAAATCAACTTTTCTTGTTCAAGTAGGTTCGTGCTACGCCTGGACACACATTGGGATGTGTCACATATGTTTCTGGAGATGGACCTGGTCAACCACAACCAAGGATAGCTTTTACTGGAGATGCCTTGCTAATTCGTGGATGTGGGAGGACAGATTTCCAGGTATAATACTGAGCCTCGAGCTCCAGGCCCTGTCAAGAAGAGTCTAAGCTTTTAAAGATTTGTTTTTTTTTTAATTTGCCTTTGATGGGAATAAAAGCGCGACTCTTTTGATAATTCATGATTTGATGAATGTAGAGCTGGCAAATTGGGCCAACATGGTATTATTAGATCAGGCCAGCACGGCCTGATAGGATACTGGCTCAATAATGATAGGCCCAAGCATGACCCGAATACTTATCAGGCTGCCCCGCCCCAGCCTGAAAAAAAACTTTAGTTGTGAAATTTTTTTAAAAAAATAATTTAAAATAATTATTAGAAACTCAACTCATGTTAACTAGGACATTTTTTCTATTTCTACCCTCTAAATACACTGATATAGCCAAAATACATTAGATATAGTTAAAGAGTGTTACTTTTGTTTGAATATAAATAGTTTTTTAAAAATAAAAAATAATATTCAGGCTATCGGGGCGTTCCGGTCTGGCCTGAAAAGCCTTGGCCCAGGCACAGTCTTATCAGGCTGGGCCAGAAAGTGCCAGCTCTAGATGAATAGCAATTGCTCCATAAAGCAGAGTAGGAAACAATTGATCAAATACGTTTCAGGTTGTCTAATATTAAATTGGATCGTTTCTAACAGGGTGGAAGCTCCTCTCAACTTTACCATTCAGTGCATTCACAGGTAATGGCTTAATCCTCCTTGGAGCAGATGTGTAAATCTCAGCTGTCACTGCTATCTGAGATGATTGAGACTCACATTTCCGTCTTCTGGAGCATTTAGATCTTCACGTTGCCAAAGGAAACATTGGTGTATCCTGCCCATGATTACAAGGGATTCTCGGTATGGACTGATTCGTATACACTCTCTTGAGAGCCACTGATAAATGCAATTGGTTTCATTGTGTTTCCTTTTGTTAATTCAGGCTAGTACAGTAGGGGAGGAGATGCTGTACAATCCTCGGCTCTCAAAAGATGAGGTAATGCTTTTTGGGTGTCTTTTATCTATGCCCCTCTCTGCGGTTTGCTCTTTGAAATCTGATTCAGCTCCAGATAGATAGAGATAATTTCCCTTTTTTCTCCCTAGGGAGCAACATTTTTGGTCATCCTCTCTGAAGGGATGAAACTTGTGGAACAATATCCAAGCTAAGGAACATCTCTAAGTTGTTGGATGCTTGATATGCATTATTATCACGATCTTGTTGGTTAATAAAATTGAGTACGTGAGGCCAAAAATAAAATCAAGTTTCTCCACTATTTGAACAAGTATAGAATTTCAAAGAGGTTATTATTTTACAATCTGGTATTTGCTTTATGGATTGGTTTGTCCCTAAAACCAAGTGTTTTTCATTCCTCTTGCAGGAAACATTCAAGAATATTATGAAAAGTGAGTTCAGCTTCTGGATATAGCAAGTTTCGTTTTACCAAGGGCTAACTCTCCGAATGTTGAGTGATTGATTCTATGTGATTTGTTGCAGATCTAGACCTACCATATCCAAAGCTGATTGATGTGGCTGTCCCTGCAAACATGGTTTGTGGATTGCAAGACCGTTCCCCCGGAGACAGTTGAAGCTACATCGCACTAAACACTCATAAAGGCATGCCTTTGTCACGGCAGAGCTAAATACAAGAGAAGCATTTGCATATCTTCTATCAATCCATAAGTTGTCATTTTTCAGGGTGACAGCGATGAACTTTCAAATAGTTATTATTGGCTCGTTAAGCAGTGGATCCTTGCAAGCACATTTCAGGATGGAAGTATCTAAATAATGTAATGGTTTTGGAATACCATGCTGGCTTTCGGCTCACTCTGTACAGTCTCCACTTCTTTCCTTTTCTGCGTATATTTTTGGCGTATTGCCCGTTTAGAGTTTATATGGCATAAAGTAATCCTGTTGTACTGAGTTTTTCAGAAACTCTCTCATTGCTGGACTCTGACTTTGTCCTTTTTTTTTTTCTTTTGTCGTCATAGCCTATGTTGTGATCGTCTGTCTCCCTACTCATTTATGATGGTACGACCAGACAATCCTTAGATAGAGCAAAAGGAGCGGGCTTTGGAGGATCTTTTAAGGTACGAGAGCTACATGTCCTCTTCGAGTATAAAATCTTGCAAGGCCATCCAAAGAGGTCAAAGACCTCTTGATCGGGCCTTCGCTTGTTGTTTACTCTTGACCATCATTCTTAAGGCAACCTTATCAATTAATCCTTGATCACCTCGCCTCAAAGACTACCCTTCTTTTTTTTCCCTGAGAAAAAAAAATCATGTAAATATCCAAATCTAACAAAACCCCTTTTCCAGACTTTATCTAGAAGCTCTATAAACCCATCGCACGACCTCCTCAATTTCCTCGTAGTTCAATATTGAGAATTCAGCGAATTGCTTTCTTGGAGGAGAGGAGATTGTCAAGGACCACTTGGTTGGATCAAGAGTTTGACGTCGATACCACGGCAAAGCAAGTTGAACCATATGTATGGACTAAAAGATAGAGAGGGTTGAACCGGTCCCATAAAGGAGTCACGGTCCAAAGGTCTTCGAGAGAATCCCGAGCAGTATCAACGATTGCGGCATCCGTATTGGAAGACTCAAAATCCCAAGGACCGAGTTCACACACTGGACATGTATGGAGGAGTAAGTAAGGCCCCATCTTTCCCAAGTCCTGAGCCTGATTCAGTCGCTTGCTGCTGAAAGAAGAGTTGATGCATACACAAGCCAAAGTAAAGAACAAAAAGGACCAAAGCCAATCAGTTTGTAATTTACCAGTCACCTCACAAAAGCCCCTAATACATTCTCTATCCCAAGCGGCAATTGCAGCACAAGACAAAAAAAAAAAAGGGTAAAGGAACATCTCAACAGCTCCAACACCCAGTAAATCATTTCTCTACAGAAAACTTGCTCTAAGTACAGAGGGGAACATATAATCAAACACATGGAACAGGAGCATGTAAGTAAAATCAGCCAACAAGGTGGTAGGATTATCGGGGAACAGATTGAGCCCCGAAGTGAAACTGCCATGTAGACGGAGTAGAAGATACTACCACTCTCATGCCACCGGGCAATTTTCCTGGCAATTATGCACACCGGCACAGAGGAAGGGAGGAGGGATCAGCGTCAAGTAAAATGTTAAGCACCCTGGAAGGAAGATCGAAGAGTGTCGAATATAGATGATGCAGCTGTGTTCTGTGCTAGAGTTAGCTTCAGTCGACCCAGCAACTCTCCATCTTTTGCTTGAGATGCAGCATCAGCAGCTTCCTTGGCCATACCAATTCGAGCATAAGACTGCTCATAGAAGAGAGAGGATAATTAAGCAAGCTATTCAATGGCTGAACTGCTTCTAGGCGGTTGCCACTCATGAAAACAAGAATGCATAGTGAGACCTGAGATAACTATCCAAAGAAACCAAAATAGAGGGGAGAATCGTTTCTTTCCCCTTGAAGTGAGATAGGCCAGTTTTTCTGGTATTGAAGAATACAAAGTCAGGAAAATTTAGGATTACCTCTGCTCTTTCTCGGGGATCTGCAAGTTTTGGAATGTATTTAAGAGCTTCTCCTTTCTCATCTGCATTAATGCAAGCCTCCACAAATGGACGGTAGCCTGGCGAATGAAGGAAAACCATAATTATCAGAGTTATATTGTATGGCAACTGATGCAGGCCCTTGAATCTGCTCTCTCTGACAATTAACTTTGTCAAGCAAATGGAAAAGCCCTTATCTCAACATAACAGGCTGAGTATACATCTTGCTGCAGAATTTGTGTTTCCAACTTAAGCGTATTCTGGGCAATTATCTTTTGATTCTTCAAATTTTCAAGAACACAGTCCATATTGATAGCAATATTTCTCTCCTATATGCAGAGATTGACACAAGGCAGAATTTCTGTTGGGTTATTCATAGCAGGCAGAGACCAATTATATCAAGTCTTACAGGATGACTGAATAGTTCAAGAGGAAAACAAGAAAATCTCACGGAGAGTTCAATCAACTGGTCCATGATAAGATACAGCAAAGCATTTCAAACAAGCATTCATATAACACCACACCGCTCACCACCTGCGCCACCCCACCACCACCACCACCCCCACACACCCTGACCACCGACCCAAAAACAAAAAATAAAAAAACATCACTGATCAGACAGCTTATAGCCAGAAATGGCTTGTTTAAATGGAGTCAGAATCCACCATATTTGTGTAAAACAACAGTTGATCTCACCACCAACACCAACATAGAAATAATTCAGTATTTTCATGGGGAAAGGTTTCAAAGATTATACGCCCTATATTTTCCAACATATAAGAGGACATGCTTACCAATGGGTGGCCGCTTCTCCTTTGAGAACTTCTCCAGTGCATCCCAATCTCTAATTGTTGCTAAAGCAAATACTTTTAGCCAATACCATCTCTTCTCAGAGACCTAGAAAATAGAATAACTATACACCATGGAGCAGCCATTATGATGTGAAAAATAATATATAAGTTCTGGACAACAGCAAAAAATTAGAATGGCTTGTCACCTGCACCAATATATAGCTGTAATGATGCTTGGAAAAGTATATTTACATATAACCAAAATAGAAATATGTATTTGCAGATGAAAAAGCAGAAGACAAATCATGCCCCCATCTTCTGGAGGAACATTTTAGAGAACAATACAAACCTTAAATTCAGTTCTCACTTTCATTGCAGCCCTATGATTTCCCAGTACAATACAAGTGCGGATTGTGTCACTAATACTGGAGTCAACAAAAATGGCCTGCCTTGTAGTCACTTCTAACTCATGCTGTATTCTGTACAACATAGGAAAATATGACTAAAGGTGAAGTACTCAAATATCTACCAACTTTTAACTGATTGTTTTAATGCATGTAAGAGAGCAAAGAAAAAAATCTCAGATGAAGGAAAAATGCTTATGCAATATGACTAAAGGTGAAGTGCTGAAATATCTATCAACTTTTAACTGATTGTTTTAATACATGTAAGAGAGCAAAGAAAAAATATCAGATGAAGGAAAAATACTTATGCAGAAATAGGCAATATGCTGCAAAGTAATTCATCATAAAGAAAAGGCAATATGCCACAAATTAAGAAATTAAGTATCTGACCTCAACAATTTTGCATGCTCCTCTGCAGCCTTAGACTCAAGATTATGTTCCTTGGTCTCTGAAAAGAGACCCTGGCACTTCTCAATAAGTTTGATGCGTGGACCATGAAGTGGAGACCCTTTGCTTGCCATAGAATTCTTGGTTAGATCCCATGATTCCCTTGATAAAAGGAAAGCCACCTCCTAGAGACCAGATAGCACAAGTTCATATTCCAAAGGAATTAGTGTCAATAGGCAATATAACCAGATCCAAGCAGAGTAGAAAGTAGATAGCAGATTATTACACAAGTTCACAAATAACAAAATGGTGCATTTTTAGGGGGGAAAGGACCAGTGTCAACAGTGCAAATGGAAAAGTATATCACATGTTCATTAATCAGCTAAAAAATAAATCATGTCAAGCAAAACAAAATCCATGAGACAATTTAAACTGACATTCAAGGACCACCCTATCTTCAATATAGTAAAATATGACCGTAAATTAAAAGAAAAAAAAAACATTCTTTAGCTTCATGGTGTCATATTACAAAAACAAGCCAGCGTGTCTCCGGGCCAAAGGAGGTGAACTGAAAAGAAAATGACACTCACCTGAAGTTGTCCAGTAGAAAGAAAGAAGTCCTTCAGGAATTCATGCTTATAACATCTGACAGAGGAAAGCTCCATGAGTATTTGTTCCAAAACAAAATGCTGCATAAATTATTAAGAAGTACCCCTTTGCCTTAAAGGCAACATTTACAGGATCCAGTCTAGCAAGCACATCACTATATCTATTTTCATGACTTCTCCTCCAAATGACAAATGAAGTTCAAATATCACTTAGAGTGAACTAGTTCAAAACTGAGGACCATGAATCAGAAACTTTTGAACTAAGAGAGTCATAATTACATCATGGGCAAAATTGTATTCTCTGTTACCCAAACCATATACAGTAGCCGTGCTTCAGGAAAGATGGGACTCAAAAGATAAAAACATGAACTAATCAAGCAATCTTATGCACCTGGAATATGTGATGAATAAATTGCGTGCGAGAGGTTTAGCGTGTATCATTCCAAAAAATTCAAGTGCAGGCCTCTGCAATCAATAGAGATGAAAGGATGAACATAGAAGAGATGTAAAAACAGTTGAGTTTTCCTCAGACATTTACGAAAGGCAAACATGCAGCCCTAGCTTCACAAAAATCATCTATTGAACAATAATTATGACTCCCCAAGAAAATAGTACCTTCTGCCAGATATGGAAAAGGACAAGATAAACAAGGTCAGTATCACCACTTTCGGTGGCTTTCGTTAAAGCTGTGTCTTCTTCTCCTATACTCAACAAAAGAGGAACCTGAAGTGGAAGGAACAAGTCACAGACACTCATGTCAAAAAAATGATTTACTCAACTGATAAAAGAAAGCAGGCTTTATTGCAAAATACACAACCAGAAGCAGCTAGGCTAGTGGCTGACATAGGAAAGGGATTTCTCAGAAAAGAAAGCGCTGATAGATCTCAGAAATTATATGCCAACCTGTTTGGATGGCCGTGGCTCATTTTCTACAAGCATGGCTGCTAGCTTCCTCCTGCCACTCTTATCAGCATGAGCGGCAACTGCTGCATATGATATGCCTTTACACAATCTCAGCTGAGAAGATAGTCATAAGTCTTCAAGCAATTTGAAATGTGGAAAAAATACAGACATACGTATGTATATATGTATGAGAATCTTCAATAAAAAGTAAGAAGGAAGGGAAACCTTGTCAAGTAAGATTTCTAGAAGAGTTGCATCTGGAATAGCTAAAGAAGCTGCTATCTTAGAGCACGCCCAATGCATTATCACCACCTCCTATACGAAAAACATTGTGAATAATGAGATTAGTTTCTGGATAGAATAGTACAAGTCACACTTCCTATAGAACGGGCTAGTCCTCCAAAAGGCCAAATCATTAGAAAAACAACAGACTTCATGCTACATTTCTTCCATTTTATGGCAGTGTACCAGTACAAGCTGTGTCAATGACAGAAAAAGGACACAATGCACTATGGGTTGTTACAGTAATCGTCACCTTCTATTTAGCAGCAAAAAAGGCAAGGATAATTGAGTTTATATTTTAGGGGAGTCTAAGCACACTTGAAAAGAGGGGTTATTAATCCCAGAAACATACTGGCAGGGTCGAAGTTCACTTTACTGAACCTATATTACATTTCAACTGAACAAAACATAAATATTCCGCATGCCACTTTAATTTTAGATTACATTTTCATTTGAGTAAAAATGTAAATATTAGGATAAGCATCATATGTAACAGCAAGTATGACTCCTCTCGCAGGCAGAAAAGTGTGAAATTACATATAAAGTTATCATATACAGAATTAGTCTAAGATCGTTCTTGGTAGTTGAGTATACAGAGATGCCATGTAACAGTAAGAGTTCATAAACATCAGGTACTTCAGCATCTCTTTGTAGAAATCCACCATTTATATAAAATGAGTATCCATATGAACCATCTATCCAGTAACACAAGGTTCTTGAATAAGAAAAAGAAATGATTATATACCTGGTTTAGTCCCAAGTATTCAGATATCCGTAGACCAAGAAGATGTTGGTGAGCATTTATTAGACGAGCAATCAAAACTGATGATGTGAGCAACTGCATGCAGAGCTGCCTCCAGTAAGTGATGATGAATAGAGAGATATTCAACAAGACAAGTTATCAAATTAAATTGTATAATAGCTTCAACAACCTTATATTGCTTAATGCTCAGAGGAATTCCAACTTCAGGGCTGCGCACAGCATTCAAGACCCTCAAACTTTTACACATCTCTTGTACACGATCACGCTGGAAGTGACTGTCAAAGCCAACTGGATGTCATTAACGATAACAAAAATCAGGGACAAAGTAAACTCAAGGCACAAAACCTTGGCAAGCACTTTTATGAAACTGTAATGTGTCACAAATCACACATAGATGAGCAGTACCTGCAAAATGCTTGTCCATAGCTTGCAGCTCTTAATAGTGTCTGCTGACGTGAAACATCAAATTCATGACTAGCAGCATCAATACATGTTTGAACAGCCTCAGGTAATGAAGATCTTATCAATCGTAGGTTCTCATCTGCCTGGAAAAAAAAATAGTTGATCAGCATTTCTCATAAATGAGTCTGTCTAATTTCTAAATATCACGGCCCCCAGAAAAAGATAGCCAATCCCCCCACATCCCCACAGCTTTCCTCTCTGAATAGACATATTTTTTTTTAATCATTTCAATGTTGATTCTACCAATCAAAATGAATATTTTGTTGAGAAGTGCCTGTAGGCCCATAAACAAGCATCAAGAGATCAATATGCAGAGTTTAGAACAATGCAATATATGCACCTTCAAATAAAGGAAATGTAAGACAACTTAAGAGGATGCAGCCCACTGGTTGATCTACCTTTACTTTCAAAAGTCCTAGGCTGAGTGTTGTAAATTTCAAGCTAGCCCGAACATTGGTAACAACAAATAACTTCTTCTTGTAAAAAAGAGGATCTACTGACCTTTGCACTTCGTTTGTCAAAGTGATCCAAAGCATCATATAATAAAGCAGCTGGAGATGTGCTCCCAATTTTGAAAATGGATACAGTTGAATCAGGAACCCGTTGTAGAAACTCCAAACTACTGTTAGATAGTATTCTCACCCCATCACTCTCTGGAATAAGAATCACTGGTTCATCGTACAGGTATCGCACAGGTTCACCAATAGGACCCACCATTAAAAGCATGTCATCCCAATAAAGTACAACACTGTCCATCCCACACCAAGCTAGCTGCTCCGGAGGGAGGGCTGACTGCACAGAAAGTGATGATTATTGTGACATTACACCCGCAAAGCCTCAACTAAGGAAAAAAATCCTTTTAACAAAAGATAATCTCAAAGATAACTATAATATTTCTCATGATCCTCAAGATTGAAAAATATTAAGGAAAAAAATCATAATTTTCAGCACCCGCTTAGCAGATGTTATGAAGAAGTTGGCATCTTTATCCAACAAACTGAAAAGGAATGACATTTTAAGATATGAAAAGATGCATTTTTATTATAAAAAAATAAAAGCATTTTTTATGCTAAATACCTTGGGAAAACCTCTGCCAGACCAAATGACGTACGAAAACACTCATCTCTCTTTCCTGACACAGTGTCCTAATCCCTATAGATTACCAGGAAAATATCCTCAGAGCATATAATCTTGACCTACCACATTAATTGAAACCTGAAACGATCAAACTCTTCATACAAATCCTCCAAACAATGAAAAGCATCAGGGGACTAACCTCACAATTGCAAGCAAACTTTATCTCAGAAAAGTCTGTGGCCATAACCAAGAGCTGTCCATCATGGGTGAATGCCGCCATCCACTTCCCATCACCGGAAACTGCCAACTTCTGCAGTGGCCCTAGGACTTCCCCTCCAACGGCATCCACCGTCTGTATGGAATCCTCCTCCACAACCACCATTCCTCCATCCGCTGGCCCGAGCAGCACTTCCACATTACCGGACATCACATACTGCGGCTCGATAACTGCCATGCAAAGCGGAGAGGATTCCTCTAATCCCGGGTCCGCCAGCTCGTATGGCTTTGGGTTCTTAAAGTCAGCCACGCAAAAGATCCTATGAGATTCCGTGAGACACACCACCCCATTGCCCCAGAAGACGGAATCGACCACGTTCTGTTCGAAGCACTCTTTCCCCATTGAAATGCTCGGCTCAATTAGCTCCGCGTGGATATTGTAGCGGAAGATAGTACCATCCTGGACAAGGCATACAAGAGTTAGGTCGTCGGTCCAGGACATGCCAATCAATCGGCCGCCCGGGTGCTTCCAGACGGTCTCGGAGATCTGAACGCCGGCGGAGTTGAAGATTCGGAGCTTGCGGAGGGCAGACTCAGCGTAGAGCTGCACGATCTTGGAGTCGTCGCGGATCACGGCAATAGGACCACCGAAGGGGGCGCAGGCCACCTTGTTGCGGGACAGGTCGATGTGTTTCCATCGCATCGGGTACAGCTCGGGCTTCCGGTAGTACCGGTTGTAGAGGAGCTGCCACTCCGCCGCCACGGACACGTTCGCCATTCTAGCCGACCCTGAAGGCTCCCACGATGCCAAGGTCTCGGAGACCTGACGTCAACTCATGGGACGTTCTGCTCAATTGAAGCAGTTTGCAGGAAGTGAAATCGTCTCCTCCACCGTCTGGGTTTCTCCTGCCAAAAGGGTGCTCTGTGCTCAGCACAAGTCGGCGACTTAAAATGGTCTCCGATGACGGAATTCCGATTTCATTCAGACGAAAGAGAGATGGAAAAGGTAGAAGCTTTATGGCCTGAGCTCTTGTTTCATCGTTGGTCGCTGTGAAGCATTGACGGCAGATTCCTGTATGCACTCGGGCCCATAAACCCTGTGAGGTGGGACCCACAACTTCATTGCCATACCGGCGCTCGATCCTGGCCTATCGAATTATTAGGCTCGTGAATTTAGCTGGGGGTAATCTGTAAATTACACGACCGGACCGACCCACATGATTAATGATCAAGTTCGACAGAATCAATGCCATTGACAGAAGTTGGGCCGACAATCGGATATCGCCATGTTCACATTATGGCCCAATAGGCCCATTAATATCTGCCCAGTATTCTCCGGCCCAATTGGCCGGTACAGCCCAAATATATTTAGGGATCACGGACAGTACCAAAAAACATCCGATGAGACAATACTGGTCTCCTCAATCGAAGGTTGATCAAAGGACAAGATTCCTACAGCTTTATCTCTTCCATCCCGAGCCATAGTTTCTGCTGGAGTGTCGACTTCGCGGTACGCATGCTGCCATCTACATAGAACAAGAATCACTGACAGTTTAAGTGCAATAAAAAACAAGAAAAGTGGTTGTCAGGTTCTCAACACTATGCAATACTAGTAGAGAACTATCGAGCCATTAGAGCTTCGACGTCGAGCTCCAGCTTATTAACATTCCAACTCACACGTCGGATAGAAAAGTGGCGGAAGGTCACAAGGGTGTAGATATTCAAAAACTTGATATCATGTGAAGTTATCCAAAACATGCCACTAAATAATGAACAATATAAATCATAGTATGAACCTCACGGTTGCTCGTGGTTAGAGCGTGCTGATGTTTCATCCGTGAATCCTGATTTCTCTTGTGGCCCCTTCAATCAGGAAATAAACAGCAAAGCCAAATACTATGGCCATCAACAGAAATGAGATGACACATTAATTGGCTGCTTCTTCCACTGTAATCCGTGTCTTAATCTGCTTTATCCCCACCTCAAGGACATGATTTTCTTTCCTGCTGACGATTGGGATGTTGGAAATATTGCTCCTGGGAGGAACATAATGAGACGTGCTAACTAACTGGAAATCGTCGATGTTATCAGCTCACGTGTTCGAGGCTACATGGGACTGGGTTAAGCCTCTGACAATTAACATTTTTCATTGCATGCCTTTCGTGAATCATGTATGCAGCTTAGGCTTGGTTTTTGTGGATGTTTGATCCTCTTTCTTCCAAGATGTTTTCGCTTATTTCCTTAAGTCGTAAGTTGCTTCCAGCAGATTCTGCCATCGAGATGACAGAAGCGACCAAGGAACTCAGCAGGGCATCGAGGCAGCTTCAGTATGGACCAACTGTGGATCAATTTGACACAGTCGACGAGCACTGAGACATCTTTTTCTAATCTGAACATCATGTTCTGACTAAAGTACAGGATATCAGATGACTAGGTTCGTTTGGTTTGTGATAATCCTGTGAGACAGTGTGAAATCAGTTTGTGAAGAAGTTCACTAGAAAAAGCGACATCATGAACCCAAGGACTCCGAGGAAAGCACATGATGGAAGAGGGGGACCTCACGTTCTGCTGCTTTACTAGAAATCCACCATTCGAAACCTGCAACCGAAAGTTGTACATATGCTACTGCCCATGAGACTGTGCTATCTCCTGTACGTACGCTACTCTGCTTCATGATTCATGTTTTAGCTCCTTTTGACATATGATGGAAGAAGAACAGGAATCGTTGGAACTGCAATTTTCATTTCCGTCTTTCATTATTCCAGAATTAAGCATGCCAGAGTTTTGTTTGCTTCAAGCGTCTCATCTCTCTCCATGCTATGAAGCTTTCCAATTCATCCTCCATTTAGAACCATCTGAGCATGTAAACTGGTGCGGGCACTCTCATCTCCCTGTCCATTTTCATTTTTGGTCTTCCCCACGAAAATTTGACAACTTCAACAGCGAATTGAAACAACATTTTCTGCTAATCGGATTAGTTTCAAGAAAACAATGATGGAAAACCAAGAATAAGGTGCTTGCAACATTCTCATCTGTTGGGATAACTGTTCCTTTCATATGTTTTTCTAGAAGCCCTTCTGGGTCTGCTGTTTGAGTGGAAATCATTGTTCATGTTCATGAATGTAAAGATATAGTAGTCCAAGTGGGGACTGCAGAAGAGAGACTGTCCTATACATTACCCACTTCACCACTTCCTTTTTCCTTCTTTCCTCCACTACAGCCTGACAACATTCCATTTTGCTCTCTGCTGCAATTCCACCAATTCCATAAAAATGCTGTCAAACTTCAACTCCACATGTCTTATTATATCATTTTAATGCTTGCCCTTTTCTCCCACTGTGGCTTTCGCTCCTTTTAAATCCTTCCATCTCCTTCCCGCATCCTCTGTATCTCTGGAGAGCAACAACCCTGGGATTCGTCACTCATTCTCAAAAAGTGTTCTCAAGGTCTCTTCCAGTTTCGTCTGTTTTACTATTTTGAAAAGACAGATGCGAGTTTCTGGCACACTAACATCTCTCACAATGCCTGCTTTTCTGCTGGTTCTCATGCTTCCTCTCATCAGCTCGTCTCAAGAGTTCACTGAAAGTGCAGGCAGAAATCCTGATGAGGTACTTCGCTTTCCTGCTTTCAGCTTAGGATGACCTTTAAAATTGAGTATAACTCTTCCGTCACACAATATCTTCAAAGAATTATCTTTCCAAGAGACATGCTTGAGACACCAGAAAACATGATTTTGCTGTCCTCTGAGCAAACTTGAGTCAACTCAAGAGTTTCAGAAATTTGCTGCATCAGGTGAACCCAGAACTAATGTCCGAGGTCAAGGTGCATGGGTTTCTCCTGTGGGCGTCGATGGGTTTCTTGACGTTGGCTGGAATTCTTATAATTCGAATGGTGAAAGGAGAAGAAAGCAGTAAAAGAGCCACTACTCTTCTTCGAGCTCACGCAATTCTTCAGGCATGTAATGGCTTCCCCTCCTGGAAGCTTACTTTCAGTTTCCTGCAAATCTTTGGCATTCCCTATAGAACTGCATACCTAAAGAAGTAGCCTTCCACCTCCGCTATCCCTCCCCAGTTCACTTTTCCAGCAAATCGAAAGCAGATTCCTCACTACGCAGAGGATAATGAATAAACAAAAACACATAATGATTGCTTCTATGCGGTGCACGTAGACCATAGATTTCATGACCACCATATGAATAAAGAATGTTCCTTTACGCTATAGTTGATCGAGATTATTGCAGCTAATGTGTTGAGGACAAGAATGGAACTTACATCTTTCAAGATAAATCACGCCTTTGTGGATTGACTGACTTATCCTCGTCTATTATCAGATACAAATAATCATGAAATCCGACAACTAACACAACTAACTGCTACAGATTTTTGTGTTTTCTGTCAGCTTAATACGCATATTTCCCCTCTGCAACAGGTGCTCTCTGCACTTCTCACCACTGTGGCGGCTATAATGTCTATCAAGAACTTCGACAACTCCTTCAAAAACAGTCACCAGAGGATCGGAATTGCCCTGTATGGGCTCATTTGGCTCCAAGTCCTAACAGGGTTTGCACGGCCGCAAAGGTAAATCTATACAGGACAAGCCTTGGGACAAGGGTACCGAAAAAATAGTTGACTTTTTGTTTGGATCGACTCTGTATTGCAATTACAGGGGATCGAAAGGGAGAAGCATGTGGTTCTTGGGGCATTGGGCGCTAGGCACTGTGGTGGCCTTGCTTGGAGTTATCAACATATACACAGGTTTACTAGCTTACCACAAGAAGACATCGAGAAGTATAATCACTTGGACAATTATTTTCACATCGGAGACCTGTGTCATTGCTGTCCTCTACCTCCTCCAAGACAAGTGGGTCTACATACAGAAAGGTCGATGGTTTCCAGGGAGCGAGCCATCCATATCAACTGCTGATGAAACAGTATCAGCATGTAAGAAACGGAATGGACTACAACTCATTTGATTTCTCTTCAGATCTTTGCTTGATTAATGAGTTTTAAGTATTGCCATTCTTTTCCGCACTCAGCTTATTGGGACGTCTAGCTAGTGGATTTTGCATGAGGTGTATGTCTTGCTCTCTATTTTCCTTCAATCTCGTATTCCAATAGGATCTGCTCAAGAATAGGATCGGGAAGATATTCAATGCTTCTGTGGATGGGATTTACAGTGATATATTGTTTTGGGATCAATCAATTTCTTTTGTAAGAGATGACCTTAGTGTCTTCTATATGTAATCAGAGTTCGTTTTCTGGGGGATGATTACCTTAGACACGGTCGAACCCAACAATCCTCAAGAAGCATCTCCAATAATTCCGCGAGTGCATTGGTAAGGCTAGAACCCGTAACTAGCCAATGCTTGCTGCGTCATCAGCCCACTGAGCACTCCAGCTGAGCCGGTGATCCTTCGAAAGAAAAAGGATCTTCATTGGTTAGTCACTTTGAGACAATAACAACCATGAAACCCGTTAAAAATGCCACGTTTTCCTAAAATACTCACTGCAGAGAGAAGCAGGAGGAGGGTCTTCCTCTGTGACTCCACTTTCAGCTCCTTTCAGACGGAGCAAGTGGCTCTGAGGGGAAAGAAGAGAAGGAGAAGGAGAAGGACCAGAAGGTGTTGATAACTGATAAATATTGAAGCGCGCGAACGTTTTCTATTCTGCCCTCTCATCTATTCTAGGAAAGTTGGAGAAAACGGAAAACGGAACAAAACCCATGGCGACTCCGCTGGGGATCGAACCCAGAATCTCTGGTTCCGTAGACCAGCGCCTTATCCATTGGGCCACGGAGTCAGTCAACACGGTGCAAGACAGAATTTATTATACTTGTACTCGGATGATTCATAATTATTAATATTGAATTTAATATCTAATTCCATATTTTATAACAACATTATGCATACATTTTCAGTCTGATCTTATTAATAATCGATCGGCAACTATTTTGTAATAATTATTTAATATTAAATTAATAATTTTTTATTAAATCTTTAAATATATTATTTAATGATTGAATTAGAGTTGAATTTGAAAAAATTTTGATCAACTACTTGCAAAATTAAAAAAAAGAAAGTTATCCGTGTCTGTGTCTTCTTCCAAGAAACGATAAGAGCGACACTATCCGTTCTCAATCGCCACCTAGCTGCCTCTCTACCGCGCCACTCTCAGCCCAAACCCTCTCACCTGAACTGAATTCTTCTCTAGGGTTTATCTGCTCTGCTTCCCTCCCCATTGTCATTTTAAATTTCCCCCTCTCGACTCTACCCTCCTTGGCTCATGTCGACCTCAGCCACTCCTCGCCTCGCACCTCAGCTCTTCCCGTCCGCCCTTCACCCTTCGCGCCACAGCCCTCTTCATTCTCAGCCCCTTCTCGTCTCCCGCGTCCCTTCATCCCTCTCAGTCACCTTGCGACTGCGAAGGCGCTACTCCTGCCCCGCTCTCGGCTCAAGTCCAAATTCGAAGTCGCAGACCCCGCCTCCAAAGCTTCAATTTTTGGGTTTGTTATATCTTGATTCTCATGCCTTTGTGTTGCTGCCTGGGATGATTTTCTGCATTTTCTGGAAATTTGAACATCTCCACCCTCCTGCCAAAATATGTTTTTGTAAAGGATTTGGAGTTTGAGAGCCAACATGGTCTCAGCTTTCATGTTCCTTTTTCTTCTTGGTCATGAACGATTCCATTTTCCAAAAGGGAAAAAAAGGAGTAAATGGTCAAAGAAGACAAACTTTATTCATCTAATCAATCTTCGGCACGAATTTTTAACTATGCATGAAAGTCTTAATTTTTATCGACTATAGTATCCCTTAATTTTTCAGTCTAATTTCCGTGGCAGCTGATGTAACACCAAAAACATTGGCTCCTACGGACTTGGAGCCTCATACGACTTATGTTCAGCGGTGAAGTTATCAAATCTCTAATTATGGATTAATGGCTAGCCTGTTGTTGGACCTCATTTCAGGCGCACGTGGATCTCAAATACCAGGAAAAGGAGGTGGGAGAACAGATGGTGCTGGAAAGAGTATGGAGGATTCTGTTAAACGCAAAATGGAACAGTTTTATGAGGGTTCCAATGGCCCGCCACTCCGTGTTCTCCCGATTGGTGGGCTTGGTGAGATTGGAATGAATTGCATGCTTGTTGGGAATTATGACCGGTACATCCTCATTGATGCTGGAGTCATGTTTCCAGAGTGAGTAGACTTACCTGGTTGATTATACTTTATTTCCTTTTGTTCTTCTAATTAATAAAACTCGGACTGGGACTTATACATGTGTTGCCCGATTTCAGCTCTGATGATCTTGGAGTGCAAAAAATCATACCTGATACCACTTTTATCAAAAGATGGAACCACAAAATTGAAGCAGTTGTAATAACTCATGGCCATGAAGACCACATTGGTGCGTTGCCTTGGGTAAAGTTTCTTTCTATCTACTTCCTGGAGATCTCCTTTTCTTGCCAGACCTTTGGGGTCAACTTGTCTCTTGTTGAACTCTGCTAGCACTGCTATGGTTGTTGAAATGTTTTTGCCAACTAGCTTGTTTTCTTAAAGCCACCGTACTGCCTTGTTTTCTCTATCTATTAAAATTTCATTTGAGTATGGCAGGTTTTTTCCCTCTTATGTTCCATTTAGTTTTGCCCTTGTCCTGAAATATGTAGGTGATCCCAGCCTTGGATTCACATACACCAATATTTGCATCATCCTTTACAACTGAGGTGAGGAATACCAACAGGCATATGCTTGAGCTAGAATTCTTTTTTTAATAGTTGTTTTGTGACCTAGTTGATTTAAATTTGACTTTGTGTTTTAACAGCTTATTAAAAAGCGTTTGAAGGAGAACGGGATTTTTGTTCCATCTAGGTTGAAGGTTTTTAAAGTGAAGAAGAGATTTATGGCTGGGCCTTTTGAGATAGAGCCTATAAGGGTGACACATTCTATTCCTGATTGTTGTGGATTAGTCCTCCGATGCGCTGATGGGACAATTTTTCATACTGGGGACTGGAAAGTAAGAGATTACTCCTTTCTATTGCATCTTATTTTCTTTCTAATTCGTAAGCTGTATGAGAACCATCATGTCTTGACAGATTGATGAATCTCCAGTGGATGGGAATGTCTTCGACCGTGAATCTCTGGAAGAGCTCTCAAAAGAAGGAGTTACATTGGTGAGCCTTGTTCTAATTCAGATAAGTTATTTGTCTGAGTAAGGGCTTTAAATAACTCTCTTGGTACCTTTCTTTCAGATGATGAGCGATTCGACAAATGTGCTTTCTCCTGGGAGAACCATCAGTGAAGCTGTTGTGGCAGATTCATTGATTAGACATATTTCCGAAGCTAAAGGGAGAGTTATCACAACTCAATTCGCCTCAAATATACATAGACTTGGAAGTATAAAAAAGGCTGCAGACTTAACGGGTAGAAAGATGGTAAGCTGTTCCTGTTTCTCGCTGTAAGAATCCATTTTTTCTGTCTAAAATAATCTGCAGATTATGAATTGACATACGGTTGGGAAAACGTGGCATTGTGGTACTCATATTAGGTTCTTGTTGGCATGTCTCTGAGGACATATCTTGATGCAGCTTGGAAGGATGGGAAGGGATCAATTGATCCATCAACACTGGTATTACTATATTGAAGCCATAGTCATTTGTTTATCTTTTTTTTTAAATGTGTTGCAAATATATTTAGATACATATTTTCAAGAGTAAACTCTTAATAATTGCTCAATTTTGTCATATAGATTAAAGCAGAAGATATTGATGCATATGCTCCAAAAGACTTACTAATTGTTACAACTGGTTCTCAGGTAAGGACTTTTCATCTTTCTAGTGATTGTATTGTTTTTCCTTCTTCAAACACGAGATGATTGCTCCCATAGTTAATGGCTATGAACATTGTCTTGTCAGGCAGAACCACGGGCAGCTTTGAATCTTGCTTCTTTTGGTGGCAGTCATTCCCTCAAGTTGACCAAAGATGATGTAATACTGTATTCTGCAAAGGTAATAGATACTTAAACATACATTGCTTGAGTTAAATTGTCAGTGACTAAATGGACATCATACCGAGGAAAAAAAGGAGTAAATGAGCATAATTTTTGTGCATGATTTTCAGGTTATTCCTGGTAATGAAACTCGTGTGATGAAGATGATGAACCGCATAGCTGAGATTGGATCTAATATAGTAACGGGAAGGAATGCGATGCTCCACACTTCTGGTCATGGATATCGTGAGGAGCTTGTATGAATCTTTGGTTTTTGGTTGAGTTAGATCTTAGATGTTCTATTCACTTAAGGAAATGTCAGATTTTGATTGATTTGCACCAATTGTCATCCTATTAACAGGGTTTTACAGATCATTTTCTTATGGTCCTGTTCTATCTCTTATCCCTGACATGGGGATCCTTCTTGAAATTCTCAAGTTTAAGGTGGTAACTGCAATTTAAGATTTAATCTTTTTTTAATTTTTTGAAGGATGAAGTGCTCAAAATTGTCAAGCCACAACATTTCGTACCAGTGCATGGAGAACTCTTGTTCCTGAAGGAGCATGAATTGCTTGGAAAATCAACTGGCATTCGTCATACAACTGTAAGTCACAGCTTCGTTTGCTATGACATATCAGTCAGCCAACATAATTTAAAGTATCATCATTTACTGTAATTCTAATCCCATCAGGTCATTAAAAATGGAGAGATGCTAGGGGTCTCTCACTTGAGGAACAGAAGGGTTCTTTCTAATGGCTTTACCTCTCTAGGAAAAGAGAATTTGCAGGTTGGTGATCTTTAAGGCTCTCCATTTCTTTTGGAAGAGAAATTTATTGGCTTAATTATAATGGATGTTTGGTGTAAATTTCAGTTGATGTATAGTGATGGTGATAAAGCATTTGGCACTTCAGCTGAGCTCTGTGTTGATGAGAGACTTAGAATTGCATCAGATGGCATCATAGTTGTCAGGTAGGTTGCCAATCCCAATGCAATGAAGAGACGGTAGATATTTGTGATATTCTCACAGCTTTCTATTACAGTATGGAAATTTTGCGGCCTCAAAGTGTGGAAGGTGCGACTGAAAGAAGCTTAAAAGGGAAGATACGGATCACCACCCGCTGCTTGTGGCTTGACAAGGGTAAACTTCTGGATGCACTTCATAAAGCTGCCCATGCTGCTCTTTCAAGCTGTCCTGTGAACTGTCCTCTAGCTCACATGGAAAGGACAGTGTCCGAGATTCTGAGGAAAATGGTGAGAAAATATAGTGGGAAAAGGCCTGAAGTTATCACCATTGCTATGGAAAATCCTGAAGCAGTTATCTCAGATGAGATCCATGAGAGGTTGTCAGGCAAGGCACAAGTCACCTTTGGGATGTCAGCCCTGAAAAAAGTGGTTGGTGGAAGTCCCAAGAAAACCAAATCGAGCAAGAGGGGAGCAAAGGGTGACAAAGAAAGTCAACATCTGACCGGTGATTCAATAGAAGTTTCTGAGGGTGATAATTTTGAAGTCCGCAGCCTTGTGCCAGAGGAAGAATCTCCTACTGCAAGTTCAGATCTGTTGGAAAGCACAGCTGCTAATCCTGGTGATTCTGATAGTTTTTGGGGTTCATTTCTTTCATCATCATCATCTCCCATTGACAAATTAGTGAAGGATGAAAATGGCTCTATACCAAAGGAGGAGCTTGAAGTGGAGACTGTCACTAGCAGTGGTAATTCTGATGCAAGTGAAGGTGAGACCTCAGACTCAGGTTCACGGACATCTCAAGAAAAACCTTTGAAGACTGCTCGGAGAAACAAATGGAAGCCTGAGGAGGTTAAGAAACTGATTAAATTACGTGGAGAACTACACAGCAGATTTCAAGTTGTGAAGAGGAGAATGGCCCTCTGGGAGGAGATATCTGCAGACCTGTCAGCTCGTGGGATTTCCCGAAGTCCAGCACAGTGTAAATCACTGTGGGCTTCTCTGGTGCAGAAGTATGAGGTTAGTTCTCCACTACTGATCCCCGCAAATACCTGCAATTAATAGTAAGAGCTTCCAACTTTCTCCTGACCTTGTCTTCATGTCAATTGCTTATGAAACAGGAAAATAAGAGTGGGAAGAAGGCCATGAGAAGCTGGCCCCATTTCGAGGAAATGGATGCAATTTTGTGTGATTTGGAGGAAACAGTGAGGAATTAAGTTACAATCCCTTACAGCATGGCATTGCCTGTTCATCATTTATTTGTGGAAGAAGCCCTTTGAGGTAAAATCTGCATTTGCTAAACCTCGGATATAAACTGCCCTATGTTGGATTGGGAATGGTGGTGTTACTCCTCAGAGTAGCGCGTTATTGTTATCTTGAGGTTGCCTGTGCTTTCGAGAATCGCTAGCAGTAAGTCATTGAATCTTTGTGCCCTCAGAAATTGAAGGGGCTCTTCCCGCTGTATGATTGATCTGCACTGAAGATTAAATTTACAGATCCAATGATATCACTTTATTCTTCTTCTAAAGATTGTAAGCAGCCTCACGATGCGGTCCGTATCTCCTGTACGGGCTGTCCGTGACAGGGTACTACGTATCAGGTGAGAGCTAGGCATCCCACAATGTACAAGATCCCGGGCAAAGATGCGAGAGCCTTGGCCAGTTTATACGGACAGAAGCGATCACATGCCCTCGAATGATCAATAACTGACTTTCGTGTCACTCGGGGAAACTGGGCCAATGTTGGGCTATCGCGTTACTTTCGGCCTATGAAATGTGCTTAGAAAGAGTCTACATTTGCAGTCGGAATGCGATTTTTTGCTTGGGCTATGGCTATATTCTCAGCTCTCTTTTATTTCTTTTATCAGACTATTTATTTGATTTGAATATGATCTAATTATGGGTAAATTGCGTTTGTTGGCTATCATTGATGCAAACCCAAGAAAACCCAAATCTTTCAGTCAAACAAATCAATTAATGCAAGACTCTTATGATTGTATTACTGTCCACTTGTCTTGTTTATTCATACGAGTTGATGATTAGGTTCTGTTCGAGTTAATGAAGGATACGGCCAAAGCAGCCAATGGGGGCTTGATGGATCTAATTCTCGAAAGGCCCCGTAGCCAGAAACCTAATAATAATTCCTGATTGTGCAGGTTATGCCCTGACATTCTTGAACTAAGTGTAAAATAATGTCTCCATATACCATAACATAATAGGAGGGCAACAATCACCATTGTCCCTTATAACCCTTAGGAACTTTACACTTTTTGACATACCGCCACGCACCCCACCACCCCCACCCCCCACAACATGGATTTGTGTGACGGTCGTACCTTTGGGAAACTTCTGAAGTCTGAAGATAAAAATGAGCGCTATCATGCACGAGAATAATTATGATCAAACCGTCTTTCAAAAGAATTTTTCACCGACAAAAAGTTGAAGATAGTGTTCCTGCATTCGCATGGAGGCCTACTAATACCATTTGCAGATGAAACAATCTCTTGGGCATCAGATTTGAATATGACTCTTGATCAATTCTTCGATTTAGCAATTTGTGCAGCTAGGAGTTGTGCTTCTGCTTCGACCTAGGCTGAGTGCAGCACTGCTCGATTATGAAACCAAGATAGTATTGTATGCCCTCCAATGAGTAGCACACCTGCAAAATAAGCCCCATCCTTTCCCCAAGCTGCTTCAATAAATACCTTAACTGCACAATGGTCTTCCTTTTCCGGATCATTTAAACCTAAAACAGTGGACATATCAGAACTCTTTCTTCAAGACAAACGGGATCTGTTAAGCAAAAAGATGATGATGGATTAGAGAGTTTTTGATATTCATGGATTTGTAAGGAAATCCTTTAGGTTGCTTTTTTGGCCCGAATATCAAACCATAGTTCTTTCCATCCATCATAATAAAATATAATTGCACCAGGTGAAAACTTTCCATTTCTGAACTGTGCAAGTGGAAGTTTGGGGGAGCGATCAGAAAAGATATTAGTGTTTTTGGATTTCCATCCCAGTCGTTTGGTGTGGCATTGAAAGCCTTCCACAATGATTCCCTCCATGAAATTCCAGTGTAAAGGCAGTTAACAAACAAATTCTTAGAATCATCGTACTCTACTTCACACAGGGGCACTCTCTGTCAGCAAGAGGTGAGCAATGAATCTTAGGCTTCCATAAAATTTTCCAGAAATTTTCATTTCCTTTGTGGAGCTTAGTTTCTTGATCTAGCATGTAAAAGCTCTTAATCGTATGGTTTCCAGATTTTGAGTTCATCCAGACAAAATCATCTTCCTCGTTTCCATTTGACAAGTGAATATTCTTTACGTTTTCTATTGCTGTACGTACTGTCAAAAAGTTCACCAAGTTTCTGCAAGTTCCAGGTATTTGATGAATCTGAGGATAATTCATGAACTTTAAGGCAAGGATTTGTCACTGTTAGGCTCTCATCGGGCACGGGTTTGAATTCTGCAATTCTCCGAATCCATGGATCTTGCCATAGATACTATTGCTCTCTTCCATCAATTATTTTGCAACTTCCCTCAGTTATAGAACCCATACAAGTTTACAATCCTTTCCAAGTTTGTGAGCAGCTAGCTGAATTTCTCTTACTAAGGTCTGCAAAAAAGTTGTCATTCTAATTAGACCGTCTAAAACTGACATGAACAACGTGGTCCTAGCCACCCAAGGTAAGGTTTTCGCTCTCCATCTCGCCGACCCTGCTTTTAATTTATCAGTCAGATATTCAAAATGCTCAGCATTTTTTTCTTTGTAAGCATTTGTGGGTTCTTCCTGAATGTTTGGTTTCCTTGTTCAGTTTTTCCATGTTTAAGATATCTTTAGTTGCAATTTTTGTGGCGACTCTTACCTTCTTGAAAATAACAAGCCTGGTTTTTCAGGGTTAACTGTTTGTCCACCCTGATTGCAAAGGGTATCAAGGGTGGCTCTGCACATTCGAGCTTCGGATACTGAGGCCTTAATCATTATCATTAAGTCATCTGCGAATAAGGGATGACCGAGGCCCTCGTTTCCTCTAGACATTTTAATCCCTTTGATTGAATTTAGGTTTTCGGCCTTTATAAGAGTGTTCGTGATTGAATTTCCATCGAAATGATGAAAAGGTATGGCGACAAGGAATCGTCTTGTCTTAACTCTCTCGTTGATTTGAAGAAATCCATAGGTGACCCATTTATTAGAATTGAGAATGAGAGAGTCGTAATGCATCGCATTATCCAACTGATGACTTCTGGGTGGAAACCTAGATTTTTTAGAATGGTTTCTCAATGAAATTCCACTCTAATCTATCCAAACCTAACCATCCCTTTTAAAATTTTGTTCTATTCATAGTATGTATTATTTCTTGCATGAGAATTACATTTTCGCTAATTCATTTACCTTTCATAAATACTGTTTGATTTATTAAAATGAATTTAGCCAATAATGGTTTTAATATATTTGCATGAATTTTAGAAATAACTTGACAGCAATCGAATGATGTTAGACTTATGGGTCTAAAAATCATCATATTGACTCATATTCTATCTCTTTAGAATTAAGGTTAAAAAATATTATTTAATTTTTTAAATAAGAAATATATCTTAAAAATTTTAGATTATTATTCAAAATTATTATTTATCACATTCAATTCCTTTTTGGTAAGAAAATGCTGACATACCATCCCGTTCATAGGACTTTTTTATCTTATCCTCATTGCTGGTAATATGCTCATCCATTCAAGATCTCACCTTTTAATGGAATGTTTGATTTGATGTTAAATAATGAGAGTCTTAAGAGTTAACATCTCATAAGAATTTGAATCCAAAATCTTATAAATTTTTTTTTTGTCGGAGCCGGCAACTAAATGTTTTGAATGATTTGTGCATCATAGTCCATTGTCCAAAACTCTGAACTCTAATTCCCCTGTTTTGCTCTGGTAAGGTGAAATCCCCCAGATTGATCAAAAAAAGGCAAATCCCCAGAATACGAACGAACTCCTGCTATAAATGCTTGCCCCTCCCTGTTCACCTCTTTTTCTTGCCTCCCCTTTACTCTCTCTCTCTCTCTCTCTCTCTCTCTCGTTTTTCTTTCCTTTTCATCCATGGCAAACAAAGACTTCGTTTTCCTGCTTCGTGGTGGATTGAGGCCCCTTCTCCTCCACGAGATGACTGCACCCACCAATCTCATTTTGCCTTGAAAGATTGGATTTTTATCTTCTCCTCTTTGGTTGTAGTCCACCTTTATCATTCCTCTGAGGATTTCCCATTTCATTTAAGGCCCCCACACGGAAGAGCCCCCAAGTCACCTATGTGTGAATTACTCCTCCCTTTGATCATCTTGCTTGGTGCCATTTCAGGGTCTACAATGGCCTATCTGCGCTCGATTGTCCGCCAGAAAGCGACTCCTCCCTCTGCTCCTCTGGCCTCCCAAGGAAGGAGATCGAGGGGGTTAGCTCAGAAACATCCAGAGGTACTCGCTTTCTGTGTATTCTGCTTCCATCGCAACCGACATTACTCTGATCCATTCCCCCTCTTTGATCCATTATATTTGCTCCGTTTTCTTCTAGTAAAGAAAACTAGACAGGAGTAGTTAGGTAAAATGATACTTTTTTGCCTATGTGGACTGTCTTGGATGCTTTTCAACTGTCGTCGTAAATGACGGGTTTCTGTTGAATGCCGAAATACGGTTTTGTTTTGAAGCCATTACTGTATTTTGGCTACTCCATGGAGACCGGTACCATGGACCCGGGAAATCTGTTAAAATAAATGACGCTTATGAGTATTGCATCGGGATCTGTTGTTTTCCGTTACATTTTTTTCTACTGCGGCCGGATTATCTAAGGATTTTGACCTCTTTTATGCGAATTTTTCCTGGCCTTCTCATTTAATTAGAGCTCCATGGGATGCGATGGTTCATGGGGTTAAATTGTTCCTTGTGATAGCCTAAATATCTAGCATTATCAGTAAGCATTTTGCTTCGGTTGTTGAGTAGCGAAAATATCTCTCTGGGACTTTAGAAAAGTTTATTTGGGTTTGTAGTGCTTTCTCTGGTGTGAATTCAGTTAATGGTGGGAGTACTTTAATTCTGCAGCAGCACCAGAAGAGCAGTCGAACACTTCCCAGCTTCTAGTGATTTCGGACACGAGATGTCTGATCGTTTGGGTGAGAGGCTGTCAAGGAGAATTTTAGGAGTAAAATTGTGGGTCTTGATGGGAATTTCTGTGGGTGTGTTCATAGTTGTGATCCTCTGCATGCTATCTGTTTGGGTGACTTTCAGGAGGAAGTCAAGAAGGACGGCCATCAAGTTTTCTATTTCCCAAATACTCAGTGCAGCGAAGGACATAAGGGTGGATAGAGTTGGAGCTCAGACTTTCCATGATCAACCCAAAAGCGTATTCCTCTCAGTTAATGAAAAATTGGCTGACAAGAACTCGGAGAAGATGTTTGTTCATCTGGGTATGAGCAAATCAAGTGACCCCGATAATTTAAGTCGGTGCAGTTCGGTTTATCACCATGAGAGGGGTTGTTCACACTCAGGAAGAGAAGAAGGAAGCTCATGAACTGTTCATAAGCACTCATCTTCACCATCTGGTGGGCTTGTCACGTCCTCTCCTCTGATTGGCTTGCCCGAGATTTCACATCTTGGATGGGGCCACTAGTTCACTCGAAGAGACCTTGAGCTCGCCACAAATTGTTTCTCTTCAGAGAATGTTCTTGGTGAGGGTGGCTACGGGGGTTATTTATAGGGGAAGGCTGATCAATGGAACTGAGGTGGCTGTCAAGAGACTTCTTAATAATCTGTAAGCACCCCAAATACGAACAAGATCTCTTTGTCTCAGGTTTGAACTAAAGCTTTTACAAATATTTACTACTGCAATTTAGCAGTGGTCAGGCTGAGAAAGAATTTAGAGTTGAAGTGGAGGCTATTGGGCATGTTCGTGATAAGAACCTTGTGAGACTCCTGGGATATTGTATTGAAGGGACTCACAGGCAAGATTTATTTTCATATTACTTTTACTCAAAAATTTTTATGGCTGTAGATTAATGCCTTGTGTAACTTATGCTAGACATGCAAATTTCTGGTGTTAATTCTATGAGTTTCAATTTGATGACCTTCTCATTATGCAGAATGCTTGTGTATGAGTATGTGAACAATGGCAACTTAGAACAGTGGCTACATGGAGCTATGCATCAAAATGAGACCCTGACATGGGAAGCCCGCATGAAGGTCTTACTTGGAACGGCCAAGGCGTAAGTTCATCCTTAGGCTAATCTGTAATTTATATTGGAGAAAATCCTGTACTGATTAGCACAATAAAAGGTTCTTTGCTACCAGGTTAATGATGACATGACTTATGGATGGCAATGCCATTCTGAAAGTCGATAATTAATGGTTATAGTCAAGCAGACCTAAATGAGGAGTCTTTTCAGAATGGGTCTAGGGAAGCGTTTTATATAAGATAAATTATGAGCCAACATCTTCAAAGTTGGGGATTATTGAACTGGCTCGCTAGGTCCTCCTCCATTGGATATGCTGATTTGTCCCAATGCTGGGAGTTGTTGCAATGTTGTACTGATAAGGAATTTTGTGAACAATTGGACAAAAAAATGATTTTGCAGGCTTGCCTACTTACACGAAGCAATTGAACCCAAGGTCGTTCACCGAGAAATCAAATCTGGCAATATCCTGATTGATGATGAGTTCAACGCCCAAGTCTCTGATTTTGGGTTGGCAAAGTTGTTAGGTTATGGAGAAAGTCATGTCACTACTCGAGTAATGGGGACATTTGGGTACGCCTATGATAATTACTTCATTTACTTGTGTATGAAGAATTTGACTCCCGAATTTAGTCTCATGTACTTGATCATCTTATATGATGTCAGCTATGTGGCACCAGAATATGCTAACTCTGGGTTATTGAATGAGAAGAGCGACATTTACAGTTTTGGTGTTCTCCTGCTCGAAACTATTACTGGGAGGGACCCGGTGGACTATGGCCGCCCTGCTACTGAGGTACCGGATTGTCTCGATATGGAAAGGTCTCAATATTCGAATTATCTGTGTCTCTAATATATTTTATGGGGAATTACATTTCGAATCGCGTTCTTGGAAAGTTGGGAAATCCTATCGAGTACTGACTCATCAATTCTCCTGCCTGTGCCTTTTTTCTCAGTTAGAGTAACTTTGCCTGGATACGTGGAATTAAGAAGCAGGACGATGTAGCAAAGTTATACAAAGAAATAGCTAAGAGAATATGTGACATTATTCTTAAGCTCACCCCCTGACATTGCAGGTAAATCTTGTGGAATGGCTAAAGATGATGGTAGCCACAAGAAGAGCCGAGGATGTTGCGGACCCGAACCTTGAAGTCAAACCTTCAACTAGGGTACTGAAATGTGTCCTCCTGGTCGCACTCAGGTGTGTGGATCCTGAAGCAGATAAGAGGCCCAAAATGTCCCAGGTCATGCGCATGCTCGAAGAAGATGAATACCCGTATCCCAAGGTCAATAGTTGCTTTATGCCCAAGAATTTGCTCGTCCAAGCAAAATTTTTTTTCTTTCTCGTTTGGAGTCTTCGTATGCATACTAAGTTCGATGGATCTCATCTATATCTTCTATTGTTGATAAGATAGGTTTTACATTTTGATTGCCCATAGGTTTGTTGAATCGCACATCTCATTGGATAAATTATTCTCAGGATCAGAGACACAGAAAGAGTCGTACAGTGAGCTTGGAGATTGAGTCAGCGAAGGATGAGCCCATTCTGTTGGACAGCGCAGCTAACAAGGTGAAGGACCAAGAGAGACATAAACCAGAGATTACTCCGGCACAGGAAAATTGGCCGATGCACATTAATAACCCGGGCTGTTGCTTGAATCCACCAGCTTGTCTTTATTAGTTGATGCATCATCAACAGAAACACGATACACTCCTCAAGAGTTAATTTTTTGAGGGGAGCCGGCTTTCCATTAGTTGAAGGAGCCGAGTGAGCCGACCTAGGTGCATTTGTGTGAGGTATGATCGCAGTGTTCATGCATATGAGAATGCGAGATTGAGACTCGAGAGGGAAACTTCTCGCAGCTGTACAGATTCCAACATTAACGGGCGCTCTTCTGTCGATGATATTTTCTTCCTTTTGTGTGGTTTTTGTTGATCAAGCAAAATGGTTGTTCAAGGGGAAGAGGGGGTAAATCGTCTCTTTCTACTACTGATCTTGGCCAGTCAGCAAGTCTTTGGGTTGATGGATAGAAGCACTCCCCACCACTGATTCCCCACCTTAAGTTGGTCAGTCATTATCCCGTTAGATTGATGGATAGATGCTCTGCTCTTCTTGAGCGCTAACGAAATCAAGCATAGTTCCCGTGCTCTTTCTATTCCCTTCAATCCGATCAACCCTGTGAGCTTGAATCATGTTTGTGATCGATGGATCGTCAACGGAACAATTCGCGCTTCAGCAATGATGTCGGGGGATCAAGAATTGGTCCACAGTTTGTCTGTGTATGTCCATGCATGGCAATGACACACACACGACTAATCAATCCGCTGATATGTGTGTGTGTGTGTACAATTACTTAGCATGTGGTCAATATGCTCTTCTCATTTAATAAAATGGTACGTTTGGCTCGATTCTGTCAAAAAAGTTAGAAAACTTGTCGTGCAGGGAAAAAAAATTTTCAATTCTCATTTAATAGGCACGTGCCACCAAAAGTCAAAAGACAAGGAACTAATCTTTATAATTGTCAAAATACCATTAATTTAGATTATACAAAGTCAAGTGCCCAGAGAAAAACATTTCAGAAAAATAATCGGAATGAGGACAATGAGGTGCTTTCGTAAGTATGACATTTATAGATTTTTAATAAATAAAATGAATAATTATGATAATTTTATTTTATTTAATGAATTTAAGCATGAATTATGTGGAGGTGAGGTTTTCAATACCAAATATTAGATACTGATTTAAAAAAAAAATGAAATTCCTTCACCATAATTCAAAAATTTAAAGGAACTGATCCTTATGAAGAGTCAAAAATTACAAGAGTTAAATAAAGGCCCAAAAGGACACTGAAACTTATGAAGCTGTACAATGGCTTCCACGCATCTGAATCATTCAGTTCAGATCTGAAGTATTCAGTTCTCATTAGCAGTTTTAAGTGTCAGGTGCATACTCAAAGCTTGAATATGATTTAGTCGGTCCTCATTGACCTTTAAAATTTCCTTGTTATTAATTATTCATTCCCTGACCACATGACTTTAGAGTATAAATATACTAAGGGCAACCGGACAAGGGGTAAAACGGAGAGACCAAAAATGGCTTCCTGGTACGCCGCCAGTACAGTAGACTGCACCTCGCAGTCATTGTCCTCGTTGTTTCACTGGCTGTGGGGCATGGCCCGAATGGCTGGCAAACCCGTGGAGGTGGAGAGCATCTGCAGCCGCTTGCTCGAGCATAAAGCATGCAACAGACACCTGCACCTTCCCCAGATCGAGCGTCGGCATGGATGACATCTCCGAGCTTATCTTACTATTATCCTCCTGGATTTGTAAGTCCTTTTTTGTTCTAATAACAGAAAAAAAATAACACGAGATAGACTAATTTTCTCCCATCTAGAACACTGTCCATATAATACGTAGCAACACACAATAACGGGTTCGAACAGAGAGCCAGCACTTGCACCTGATCACGACATTCTGACCAGTCTTCAATCTCATATACATATGTTATATATTGCTTCTTCTGCAATCAATCTCTTGGATATATATACATCCCATCTACAACACCGATATCATGGTCTAGAAGTGATCAGGACAGATGCAGTTGTGGTGATCTCAGGAAATTTTGTAAGACGAAGCTGCCGAAGCTTCAGCAGGTGGAAATGTGCGTGCATTAATTTATCTTCTCTGCCGAGATAAGATCCAACTTAAATATTTAGCCATGGAGACTGGGATCGTTTTGATTTCAGAGACTTTTTCCAGATGATCCCTGGCTGGACTGCAATGGTTATGGTTGCCAGGTGTCATGGAACGGGGGAATCATGTCTTGTAGTAGGCCATGGTCGGGAAGATGGAACTGAGGATCTTGGTGAGCTTCAACCCTTCTGTGGAAGACAGGCTCATGAACACGAGCTGGCTCGTGGCTTTGGAATAATTGATCAGCCATGAAATATTCATGGGGGAAGCGACTGTGTCCTAAGGACAACAATGGTGGTGGCATGAGAAGCGTAGTTGGCAACATGCCGATGGCAGCATTGGCTCGGAGGGAAGCTGGGGATAGGTGGCTGTGGCGGCCTTCATATGTCGTTATCACCACTGATGGATCCTGGAAAGACCTCTCGACTCGTTTCTTCACCGTGCATTTCTGACTAGTGCACCTGTAGTAGCTCCTGCAAGTCACAGTCAGAAAGGCCGAGGGTTACACCTCTTGCCGTAGAGATATGAGACCATCTGACAAAGCCGGTGTCACACATAATATGTCACCTTGAACATGAAGAAAATTACATTGTTGCGAATTACAGTCATGGATAAGAGAACTACTATCAGCAAATTAATCAGGCAGTACTCTATGCAGCATAAGTTAGTTGTCGTGGTGAGACTGAAGATTGTGATAGCGATAATTATGAAAGGCAGAAATCCATAAGATAGGGATAGTTATGAAGGCAGACATTCTCTGAACTCTATTTTGCATTTTTGCGTGCATCTTCATTACGATTGTGTTCCTTAATCGTGGTACCCGACCGATAAACTTTCTAGCACTGAAGAGCCATAAGTTAATTAAGCAGTCGTGATTCTCTCGGTAGAACTCGTCCAATAGTGGAAACTTCACTAGGTTATACTAATAGGCAGACTTATATTCCTCTAGAAAGATACCCAGGTTCTTTTACGAAGATATTATAGAGAAGGATCACTTATATCGTAACACAGGAGCAGGAGAACGGTATATCTTCTGAAAGATAATCGTGCCGAAATTTTCCTCTCTCTTCAACAAGAAGAAGACAGAGAGTTGAAATCAATTAGTTGCCAATTTTTCAAAAACCTCGTGCCATTGGTTCATGGCAGCCGCACTAGTGGGATCAGAAACCAAACTGGTATTAAGAGAGAGTGGACCTTGGATAAGGACTGTTCTTGACTGCTTTCTGACCATATTTTCTCCATCTGTACCCGTCTTCCAGATTATCAATATCGCTCTTCGTCAAGAATGCAAATCTCGGCTCCTTTGGCCGTTTCTCTTTCTTCTTGTTTGCCTTCTCGTCCCTGACACGGACAATTGTGAATGTCAGTGATAGCTTCGAAAATCACGAATTCTCTCTACTTTGTGCCACCATTTATCAAATCGGTTTACAAACATCGACATGATATATAGAAGATCTGGACATGGAAAGAATCAAGGTCTGATCTTGTCTAGCACTAGAATGGAAAAAGAAGAATGTGTACTAAGGTTAGGGTTTTAACAATCCCACCAGCAGAAATGCCTGAGCAACTTAATCGTGTAACATGAAAGTCTCCCACAAAAGCACACAAGGCAAGCTTGAATATTTTCCTCAAGGACCGAAGTTTTGCAGCACAACCATACTCGAGTTCCTTTAACTTGTCCCATGCTTAACGATTGACGATGATTTTCAAATCAATCATTTCAACGTTGTTGTGTCGTACCTCGAAAGATATTTTAAAAATTCCGGTTTGAAATCCCCGATTTTTAAAGAAAAAGAAGCATATATTTAGTTTTTAATTGATGGATCTGGCGAGGAAGAAGAAGAAGAATAATGAACCTAATACCTACACTTTTTTAAGCTTTGCGTGAGCTCCATCATCTTCACATCCCTGTTGTTGGTGCTTGCTGCCATCCTCTTTCTTTCTCTTGTCAGCATCTTCCTCAGTCACAGTAGCCTCGTTCGAAGATGATGCCGAGATCGATGAATTCGGGCTTACCGGATGGCTCTCATCATTAGTTTCTCCGACTGCACCTCTTCCTGAACTGGAACCACCAGGATTTAGGCGACCTTGTCGGTCGGAAGTTGCACTAATGACTTCGTACGATGAGCGAGCTGATGTATCGAACGCTCCTCCTCCAACGTACTGTTGTGTGAAGCTCATATGGGAAGAGGAATCGCCACCAAAGTAGTCTTGATGTCCGAGACAGCTGCCAGTGTAGATGGATGAATTCTGGGGATCGTCGAAGAAGAAAGGCAAAATTGGACCAAAGCTGGGATCGTGACGGCGGGGAGTCGTGTTCTTTCCATCGGACATATCGAAAGAGAGGAAAGGATTGGATCTGAGGGAGAGAAAAAGCAAGAAAGAGACGGCTTATCGATAATCCAAAGGGAGAAAGCAAAGCTTTGAGCGCTGATTTCTGATGAGTGTGTTTCTCTCGACTCCTTTCTCTCTTGTCCCTGTGGGAGAGGTAAAGGGCTTCCACGTTATGTGCTGCTTTTTGGACTTTTTTCCCCCCTGGAGAGAGCGTTAGCGTATTATTCTGAAAGACTAATCTGATCCAACCCACAAAACAAGAAAAAAGGTAAAAGACCAGTGAACTAATATCGGATTAACGTGCGAGTTTACAGCTCTCCAGTTAAATTATGGAACTTACCATCATCAAGTGCTGAAAGACTAGTCCGATTATAGAGCTAATCGACTCGAGATCAATTTTTATCAATCGTTTCAGTATGAAAGAAACATGTACAACTCAAAAGAAGCACAACCGTTTAGTAATGGAACGTAACTGTGAACTATGTTATAAAGTTATGTAGGATGGGCCTGGGAATACAAGTAATAGTGGCATGGTTTGATCCAAACTGAATTCGGTCTAAATTGATTATGATCGATTGTGTGGGATGTTCACAAGAAATATTAGTGAGGTAAATTTGTAATTATAATGTATGGGGAAAAATTATTTATGGCAACCCTAGGATATGAATCCTCATGAAATTGGACACATAAAAACGAAATGTTACACGTCGAGTTACTGCTTAATCATTCCTAATACATTGATAATAATACATCTGTTAATGATCTTTCTCCAGTAGGATTAGGATTAGGTTGAAAACGAATCGATTCTACCCGATGAACAGGACAATAATGATCACCGCTACGCAATGCCTAGGCAGCATATTCATAGCGTACGTAAAGTTGGCCGGAGGATTCCAACTTTGCGGCTGTGCTTGGATTTTCTCGCATCCCAGCGTACATCGACTTGTAGTATGGGAAATAATTTTTATTAATTTAAAATTAAATTAAATAATTTATAATATTACCACATCCTTAATTTTTATTTATTTATAAAATTTAAAATCAACCAAATTATTAAATCTATCCAAAACTGGTGTTTTTTTTTCCTGGGGCTTAGATTCCGTGCGACCAAGGAGCACATGCGTGTCGCTGGTTGGCACCGTCATTTGACCGTTAGTTGGACGTGCGAAATTGTCTCATCAACCATTAAGTCCCCCTCCCTCTGTTCCTTGGACACGCCTAGCTGATTGGGTCCCTACGTCATCACCGCCGTTAACTCCGGATAACGTAGTGATCATACGTAGAGCTCCGATCAACTTAAATATACATGTGTGTGTGTCATATGCTGTTATATGTATATATGTTATAATTTTGGCAATTCTTACACATTAATTTTTATGGTATAGATCGAATCCATCTAATAATAATCATCTTTTGATTCGACCATGGGCATGACTAATTACCAATACATACACATGAATCTCTGATAGATGTGAGTATATGTGCTTGTGCTTGTGCTTGTACATATGTACGTTGTTCGTGTAAGCATGACTAATTCAATTCATGAGCGATGTGTTTGGTTGAGAGCTCCATCAACATCGGGCAGATTATTTTGTTAGGTCTGATGGTAGGAAACATGAAGTAGATAGATCAACACATATAACAATAAGATGAATTAACGACTGAGTGTTTTTCATCCATTATATGACTATTAATTCTTCTCATATAAATATTATATATATATATCATGCACAAATTTAAATAAACTTTCGTACCATCCAATCTCACAAAACAAGGCGAATATAAAAAAAACAAACAAACAAACTAGGAATGGATGTCAGTGGAAGTCAATGGCTATGGCAGAACATATACCATACAATTAGGCATAATGTTAGGATATGGCCAGTTTTTTCCTCAGGGTAAGTACGATCTGTGAAATTTTCTTATATTATATACTTTCTGGTATAAGTTTTTTTTTCTCCCTAAAATATTATGGGATCTTGATCATAATGTCACATTTGAGAAGTCTCAGACATTTGGATATGACTAGTCAACTTTCTGAGCTGCCTAACAATTTTAGGTAGGCGAGGATGAAAAAGTGTGGTAGTATTAATTGTGGACCTCCAGCTAATTGAGTTTCATTGATATTAGAGTAGTCGTCTAGTCATTTCCGCCCCTGATCTAAATAAGCAACTCCGAACGTAAGATTTACCGGGAGGAGTATGGGTTCGGATGAGGCTCGATTATGATTTGTGGTATGTAATGGGAATTTTATTGACTTCGTTCATTTCAATATTCTTCTTATGGCAACTCTTTGGCCTGTGCTATATGCCTCGGATCCTGCTGAGATTAACTTCTATATGCCTTTACTATATATAACACATCAATCATCATCATGGCTCGGAGATTTCTCCTACTTCTCGTCGTATAATAATTCTCCAAAATGAATAAATAAAAAATCACATCCCCAATCGAATCTATCGAGAAAATAGCGTATCTAGAACACGTACATATATTGTGAGAATCGGGCACGGAGGGTCTATCTCGTGATCATATCATTTTCTACACAAGGGTTTCGGTGAGTCGTCTGCATTGTTTTTGACGTGTAAGGAAGCTATCATGGCCTCTCTATGGCCACGGGCTTTAGAGGAGGGGATGACACTTGTGATTGGTGTTGTAGATCAAATCATGGGGGTGAAGTCTTCTTTGATGTCCTTTCGTGGACCCGTCTCTTGATGGACTTGCATCAAATCTCTCCTTGCAAAAATCATTGTAGTTGGCCAATTTTTTCTTCAGTTCCTATGATATCCACCCTGTATAATATTATATCTTATTCGATCATCAAATTAAAGATAAAACTTCACCAATTTACAATATACAAACTCCAAGGTCTACCGGGAGAAAATTGGTACGACTGACTGATGAATTGATGGGAAGAAAATAAATTGGTGGAGCGAAATGACTTTCTACAGGGAAGAAGAGAAATACACCCACTGAATAAAACTATCGTGGATCGGTCGTCGAGTTTACACGTACTGGCATTTAGCTCGAGGTCCCAACATATCATACACAACAATCAAGAGCCTAGCTATGTTCATGATTTAGATATCATCGACATAGCTATAGATAGATCTCTCAAAGTAGCAAAAGGAGAAGCAAAGAAATTGTACATATCTAGGGTTTCGACTTTAGATATAGATGACAATTCATATTTGTCCTTTTGTCTTACTTCGTTCATGGAGCCGCATCGTGTAATTTGAACATTAACTTGTTAGGCAACTAACCAACTTTTGACTCGTACACCATCCCGGTGACAAAAAACACGTCGATGTATTGGAATCCCATGATCGGGACAAATACCGACCGATCAAGAGCATGCGCTCTCTGGAATGTGGAGACCAAATGAGGGACAAATTGTATTGCACAGGATTCATTGACCTCACTAGGTTATTGGCTAACTCAACAGGTCTAGTTTTCTGTTGGCACTGGACCCAGAATAATGAGAGGGTCGACTAGGGTCCGGTTTGACACGATAGATATTCATTTCCTTTTAATAGGAACGTGGACCCATCAATAATTGTGGCATTGAAGTGGCGCGTTTGACATTCATGCATTCCCCTCATTTTCAATTTTGTCCTTTCACTTCCCTGACTTAAAAAGTATTAATATGATATAATATTTGATATAATAATATTATTTTTAGATTAGAAACTAAAAAATTTTAGGTGTTTAATTTTCGTCCATAAAACTCATCTATCTCACTAGATTTTCATTTAATTTAATTATCTATATTACATTATAGGTTTATTGATCTCACCCATTCATGACCCGGTAACTATGGATCTTCCTTTATTTGGCAAAATGGCACATGCTGCTGTTCCTTAGCCCAGCAAATCATGATTTGAAGGAACGTCACATGCCGTTTGTTCCTTAGCCCAGCGAGTCATGATTTGAAGGAATATATAGCACATCAATAACAGTCACATTGACCAGAATTCCAGTCAATCCACGGGTAATTTTATCTCAACATTGAGTGCATGCCAATTCATCAACTTAGTGCAAGTTACATGTATACTGTAATTGTGCTGAAGAAGAAAGCCCCATCCATCACAGCTCATTTATATGTATCTGAAAAAAATTTTAAAATTTATTTTGACGAGCGGCCTGACTAGGAAAGCCCGATAATTAAGTATATTAAAAGTAATTTTTTATCAGTAAAAAGAATAATAATTTCCTGTCTTTCTCCATTGCCCGAGGAAGAAAGCAGACCAAGATATTGTTTGGAACATGAAGAACATATCTTATGAAATGCACGTTTTTCTTTTCTTTTCTTTTCTTTTTTATTTTTGAAGAAAAAGAAAATCAGCAGCCACAATCGGCAACTGGGCTATTGGACCTTAAGGGTGTAGGGTCCCATCCCTAAACCCAGATTTGAACCGGCCCAATTTGTGTAACCCGCACTGCACTCATACTTGTCGTCGTGGACACGGTCAATATGTGTAGTGTTTCATCGACCAAAATTCAGATCATGAAAGTCGTGGTCCCAAGTCCAATGCCAAGCCAAACTCTACGAATCCCTCCATCGGTGTATATATACCATGGATTAGATGCTCGTGAGGAATTATTGAATGGTCTATATTTGGTTTATATTCCTAGGTGTTGACCGAGGTGCAGTTGGTTCGAAGGAGAGTCCGTAAGCCGATGATACGTCTTAGTGCAGGTCCATGTCAATATCTTTAGCTACCCGATGGCTTGCTTCAATGTAAATCTTCCTAGGACTTCTTGTCTCCATTGCCGGTGTCCGTATTCAATTCAAATTAAGACTGTCTCAAACATCTTCATGAAAAAGCCACTGCTTGTCTCATGTAATTGTTCTTTCTTGCCCACAAAGAGCCAATTAAAATCTATTGGCAGGCAATATGACTAAATAATCGTGGTGGGGGGGTGGGGGTGGGGGTGTGGGAAGAAACACGATCCACTCATTAATTCAAAGTGGAAGTCTGAAGCTGCAAGTAGCTTTGAATCGAAGAAGGCAATGTTCAATAATCCACATGTCTCTATCAACGCATTCTGTTTCCTCACATATGATAATGCTAAATGCGATGCGAGCAACATTCAATGGGGCAACGTTTAGCTAAAGCAATTATATATATATATAAGGGGAGGTGAGTGGCACTAATGCGCGAGATTCCTTTATGGAGTAAGAGACATCTGTTTAAAGTAGATGCTCGCATTTAATGGCGGAGATTGGAATGAGACTGACGAGGACTTGCCGATAGAGAGATTACGGCGCCGCACGCCCTCATAGCTCGGATACGATACTTTCATTAGTAATTTCTGTTACTCCTATCAGTAATCTTGTCATATCTCCTCCAGTGAGTCGAGCGGGGCGCATAAATTTCTTATGAGCCAGTCACCACCAGAGTCCAATCTAGATGGTGATCCCGCATTGATTTGATAATGCAATGTTCGATGGTATTACCGTTGGTTCAACTTGGGTAGTGAAAGTAAGAGCACAGGTGAAGGCGGCCAAGAAACTTGCAGGCATCAGTGGGCATCATTACAGTTATCACACACAACAAATTTAAAGAATTTTAGTCTCAGATTTGTTTGGGATAATTCAGATTTTTTTTTCTCTTGAATTTCATGTTTGGCTCATTTTGGGTTAGGATAGTACCAAATCACTTATGGTTTGTTCTTTCATACTTGAATGTAAACTAATTAAATCTCATAAATTTTTTTGCAGTATAAACAAATTGATAGTAAAAAACCATTAAATTTTGATTAATTTAATAAAAAAAGGGTCGACTCACTTAAAACTAAACTTTCTCAATATGCAGTATTTTTATTTGTAAAATTTAAATATGAAATTTTATGTAAAGTAAAGTGATGTGAATTTCGACATATTTATATTTGTTTATAAAATTTTTAGATATTATAGGTTAAATAACAAAAAAAAAATTCTCTCTAGTGCTTCTTTTTTCAATCCTTTTCCCTCCTTTTTTGCACCACCTTCTTACACATGCTCTCCTCCTTTAATTCCTCGCCCTCCATTTCTGCTCCCTCAAGCTTCTCTATGCTCTGTCTCTCTGTCTCTGTTTCGCACTCTCCCTCACAGGACAGCCCCTTTGCATCCAAATCCATATATTTATCCCAAAGGGTATGGATCTCCGTCTCTTTCCCTGCAAAATTCTCTGGGCTTTTCTCCGGTATGAGATGTTCTTTACATGTTATAGCTCATTCATTGAAACTCTGATCAACTAAGAAGAAGAAGAAGAAGAAGAAGAAGAAGAAGCAGTGGGAATTGGGAGAGCAGATATATGGGCAGAAAGGTCATCAGTAATGTCCTGATCCTATTGGAACTGTTCATCAGTTTAGGTTTGTCACTTTGCCTCTGTCCTTTCAACTGTTCTTTTGAATTTAATCGCTTTCACTAACTCAAAGTGCTGCTATATTCAGCAAGCAACTTTCACCTCAGTTAGTTACCAAAAAAAAAAAACTTTCACCTCAGCTCTTTTTATTTTTATTTTTAGTTTAGAGCAACAGTTTCTGCTGCGTTCTCGAGCAATTCTTCTTAGTCCTTCGCTTCTTGTTTGAATATGATAATCAATGATAATTCTATCGTCAGGTCCGTGAGACAACTCGAACCTAAAGTGATTGGCATCTCCAAACAGCAAATCCAAGAACACTTACTATCCATAAAGTCATTAGTCATTAGTCATTCAGTCCAAGACCTACTGTGGGTGAAACTTTTTCTATTATAAATTTTTATTATTTATAAAACTTGGTTCCAAAATCTTATTAAAGAGAACTATTTCATCCAATTCAGTTCATGTTGCATATTTCCAAGATTTTTTGGGCTAACATAATATGCATTTAACTCAGTTAATCTCAGAAAATTGTCTGTTTATCTTTCTTGTCCTGAAAGGAATATAATCAACGAACTGCAAAATGCTTCTCTCAGCTTTATCTCTCTCTTCCCATTCCCAGCTTCATGTTCAAGGCTCTCCAAATCCACACAAGCAGCAAAAGAGGAGCAGTCACAGAAGGACATCATGAACCCCGTCACCACCGTGCCAACCATAATCCTGGCCCCATTCACCTCCTCTGCCTCCCCTCTCATAAACCCGGCAGGGAACCCCGACTCGTTGATGACCCCCAGCATCCCAATCACCCTGACCTCCCCGCCTCCTTCATTGATCTCCAGCTGGTGCATCGCCAGCCAGAGCTCATCCCAGATTGCCCTGCAGGTTGCCCTGGACTATGCCTGCGGGTACGGTCGTGTTGACTGCTCAGAGATTCAGCCCAGAGGGAAGTGCTACTTCCCCAATACAGTGCGGGACCACGCCTCCTATGCGTTCAACCAGTATTACTGGAAGAACCCGATTCCCACAAGCTGCAACTTTGCAGGGACTGCTGTGGTTACAAACACGGACCCGAGTAAGCCATTTACATGCCATTTAACCGATACATCCATACATCCAAATGTCTGCCAAAGACAATCATAATACAAGTGAGGCTCGAGGAGCAAACATGGATCACTGCATTCCATACTTTCAGACTACCTGTTATCCACTGGATATCTCGTTATCATATCATGTTAGTGCTAGACATGCAAGTTCGTGTAGCCAGCATTTACCAATAACTTGATTGATATAAATTTGAGAGTAGTGTTTAGAGTCTTTAGACTATGGGCTTGACTTTGAATCTCTCTACCACGGATATCAATTTTCCTTTTGCGTAGGCATTCCCTCCAACTGCCGAAAGCAAAAGGGTGAACATTGGCCGTTTCTACCATATGCTATAAAAGCTCTATCATTTTAAAGCCTTCTCCGGCAATGTCCTTTGTGGTAGCCTCGACTCAAAGTGATAAAGTATGAACCCATCACAACACGAATTCGTCAGCATTTAAGGAATCCCACTAGGCTCGTGTGCAACCATTCGTGTATCTCAAACCATCCACAAAAAATACATTCCGATTTTTACAATAAGTTAGAGTATTGCTGGAGACTAACTCTTGGTAATTTACATCTTTTATCAGGTACAGGGTCATGTCAGTATCCATCCACGAGGTGAACATTGAGCCCTGATTTTTTTTTCCCTCTCCAGAATTGGGATGGTTTTTCTGTCCCATTTAATGAAAAACTTAGAAAAAAAAGTAAATAGAAAAAATAATTTCTTCTTGCAGCACAAGCTCATCAATCTTGAACACGACAAACTCAAGAGGAGCCACGGCGTTCGGTGGCGTCCCTTCTGGCCCCATCACCTCAGCAGCCGTACGATTAAGTCACAGCCGTCTTGGTTATGGTGGAAGTAGGAGCTTCACAGTGTTCTTGTTTCTGTTTCTGCTCAAATTTACAGTCACTCGTTTTGATCGGGATTAGTTAGACAAGAGAACTGTGATAAAGACCATGTAGCGGTGGCAGCAGGTCGTGTAAGGGTTTGAAACCTGAAGGCTGAGGTGGAGTAGTAGCTGCTAGATTGTGGTGATTGTGTTGATATTTTTTAAAGATTGTTCATACTTCTAGAGTGAGCAACTGATTAGTGACGATATATTTATTGTCAACATTAATAGAGCATGATGCATGTGAAATTGCTAAATATTTGGGATTCATGCATCAAGAGCTCTGGAAGCCGAAGAGTCATCTTTGAGGATCCAACTGCTGGCTGAGTTGAAGCTCACTAGGGATCACAAGTGACTTGAGGGAAGCAAGTCCAGTGCCCAGCGATTTTCATGGTCCAAAACCACTTGCACATCAAACCAAAGAGTGTTACTGTGTTATTCGAATAGTCATCCCATGTAGAAAACCAGACTCTTTCGAGTTCTTGGCACGTGGATGACATTGGATCAAGCAGACAGACAATTTCTGAGTCAGAAAATTTTATCTGGCCTGTCATCTTGTTTCGATCAGAAATGGATATTGTCTGGTTGCATGTTATATGTTGCGAACCTCATAATAATTATAATAGAGCCGAGTGAGCTAGATATATGATGTATTTGCTAGCTGTTTCATCAATTGAATATGAGAATTTGCTTTCCCTTTTTTCAGGTACTAGTAATGCTAAACATATCTATTTTGTCTTCGTTCTTTTATGTTCGGGCAACAGCTAGCTCATCCGTACTTCAAGAGGCTAGCCAAAGTAGATAGGAAACCTTCATGCCGGTCGATTTCAAAAATGGAATTCGAATTCGAGAGAGCAAGAGTGAAATTGGAGGACATAAGAGGGTTGATCTTCCAACCCAAAACCAGTAGCGGGGAGCATGGCCCTTCAACCTCAATCTCTCCCTCTTTCGTGTTACTATCAGGAGCCTTCTTCCACAGGAAAAGCAACAGGGACATGAAAAGAAAAGGGATTCTGAGAGAGACACATCTCGTCAACTCTACATCAGGCAAAACAGCAGCATCCAAATTATGGCTGTCCGTAAACATCGACACCAAACGGTGCTTCATGACTGGAGTTGGAGCAGGTAAGCTCAAGAGCTCTGATGACCGGTTTGCCACCAATGCAAGCCTCTTGAAAGAAAAGGTGGCTAACTTTGGTGGTAATGGGTGCTTCTGCTGCTGCTCACAGTAAGGTGGGAGCTGTACAGTGTGGTATGACGAGAATGTACAAGCTAGTTCCTGGAGGCTGGCTCTGTTCATGGAAGCTTTGGTCATGATTTGGATTCGGAAGGTTCCTGGCATATCCCTACATCAGCCATATGTTGACTCGGTTTTGAAGTGGCACAAATGAATCCAATCTGAAAGTTGAGCGAAAGTCTCTTGTGGCAATGAGCCCGCCCCTCACAAAGTCCAAGATGGTGGTATCTTTTATGTACGTATTCAGAAAGAATCGCAAATGGCGTGTATTTGCTCGTTCCCTAACCTTCTACAAGCGGCTCGATCCTTGTCTAGGGTAGGTCAGTACGATTATTGTTGATAATTCATGTCACTGGGACCCGATCCAATCCAAAAACCATGTGAGTTATGTGCGATCCCAGAGACGTGTGCTGGCAGAAGAAGTTTAGTAGAACCCAACGAAATAGGCCATAATGGTAGAGAGGGAGAGGAGAGGCTAAGAAGAAAGGGCATTGAATGAGTTGGCCATGGCATATTTGGCCGTTTACAGGGCAACAAAGACTGACTTTTTCTTATGGGACCGCGCACATAAGTATAATCTCCAAAGCTCAATCGATGTGTTCGCACAACTCAATTGAATTCTGACGCCACTTCCATATCCCAAAGTATATTGCTTCAACATGTACCCAAAATGCTCACCCATATCGACAGCAATACTTCTAATAATAATTTTTATTATTATTTATAAGATTTATATATGAAATATTATTGGATACCCAACTATGCAAATCAAACTAGTTGGGTTTGCTCCATCATGTGAGGTTCCCAAGCGCTGATCCCATGTCATCGTACCCTTTTGTCTCCTTGCTGCATAGAGTCCCAAAAAGAAATAAACAACAGGAAGATGGGCCAACCCCAACTAATAAACCCCATTCATTGTCTTTTTTATGTACAATAAGTTCATACATGTATATACAATGATAACATATCCATAGCACTAATGATCTATAGATCCATCACACATGTAGGTCACTTGGGACCAATACGAACGTAAGTTGTCGCATGAGATTAGAGGAATAGCTGCAGATGCACCTTTGAGTGACCATAATGGAGCACCCGTTGAGTTCATTGAAGCATCAGATCTTTATACATTTAATCAAAAAGTTACCTACAAACATCACGTGTTTCTATCAACCTGTTTTATTTTGAAAACAGACTTTAAAATAGAAGAATAAATTTTGAATTATCATATATATATATATATATTATTAATAAAGAAAGAGTCGTGATTGAAATTATCTACCATATTCAAGTACACGTGAGTCTATGTATCATCTATATGCGCGTTAGTTCGGTCAATAATTATGGGGCTCGTCTGACGAGAAGCGTGAGGTCCTTGTTTTTTTTTCCCAGAGAAAAGTCAACTCAGACATCATGCACAAAACATGGTCTGAATCAAATCAAACTTGCTAATAATTGAAGTAGACTTTTAAATTATCCAGAAGCAGACAACCAGAGGACAGGTAAGGTCAACCCAAGAAAAAGAGACCTCGGGTAACTAATTATTAACATGATTCTCACTAATGAAATATCATTTATATTTATTTATTTACTTATATCATTTTCCAGTTTTATCTTTTATGAATTAACAAAAAAAAGAGAAGAAAGCAGAAAACAAGAGAAGAAAGCAAAAAGAAAAAAAGTCAACCCAACGGCATAATAAGATGAGCAAATTGCTCGTTTTCCAATTTTCCATGAAAATGTCAAAATTACTATAGCTCCATTGTCGTTTCATCTGCTGATTATTGGGATTCAACGGGGGAGATAGACTTTTTTTTAAAAAAAAAGCTTTACGGAAAGTGCTGAGGTTGCGCCCTGATGATTGAAGTGTGCTATTCAAATTGTTTGAAAAAAACCACGATTTGAAGCCGTGTTGGGATTTGGACCGATGGGGATAAGATCGCGAGGACAGGCTCGCCGCTCGTATATCTTACGAATCTTGTAAAGATTTTCCCTTCATCACATGGAAATATGGACGAGAAGCTGATAATAAGTAAGAATAAGAGGAAAGGAAAGTGGCAAGAAGGGGGCAAAAAATGTTCATGGTGAGATGAAGAAAAGGGGATTTAATTCAGAAGGTAAAATAAATTGATATAATTTACGCGACATTTTTACCAGTTGAGCGCCCAGAGAATCCATACAAAGAGACAGCAGCGCACAGATCCCCAGCGAGCCGAGGAAAAATAATTGAGAACCTTAATGGTTCGTTGAGGGGCTCAAGGGTGGTGGGCCCCGATCCCGAGAAAAGTGGCCCAGTGCCACGTTGATACCACGCCATGCCAATTGATTGATCGGGGCGCGGTCGGTACTCGCTAGGTTTCGGTGCACAACCATGTGATCGCATGTGCCCCCTCCTTCACCACATCACCCCCAAAACACCCCAACCTTCCACCAACCATCTCACAGCCGATCCCACCTCTCAATTTTCACCTCTTCCAAGTCTAGACTCTAGTGCTCAATAAATGAATACAATTTGGATGGAGTAATTTTCATATCAGTATAATTTATTTAATCTTTAAAATTTTAATTAATCATTAACCCGTCCATCAATATCAATTATTTACTTTTTAATTTACATATTTAAAGTAAAAATATCCCATATTATCTAAGTCAATTTATATAAATAGGATACACGATAGACTATGCACCATCCGGCCGGAGAGCCAACAGAATGGAGAGTCAATAAATGATCGCCGAATGGGGAGCTCCTCCCCCTTCATTTGCTACCTGGCCCTTTTGATGACAGCCAGGCATAACCACACGCTGAGCAACCAACACCGACCGGGTCACCCCTGTCCACTCGGCACTCACCTCTGCCTTCTTACCTCTGCCTTCTTACGCAATAACATTATTTTTAATTTAAAATTACAATTCTTAAAATTTGATTTTTATCCGTAGAATTCCTTCTTTTCTCTTTCTGGCTCCCACATTCTTTTGCTGTCAAAAGATGAAAGCATAGTATCACATGTAACAGATGATGTACTCAGACGATGATATGTCAAACAGTAGGAAATAATTTACATAATGGTTACTGATAATATGAGGGGACCCACTATGGTAGCCGAGAAATTTGATGCAGCCGGTGCGGCTGTGAGTAGAGTGTATCGTGGGCTAGAGCCACCGCCCTGTAATAAAATTTTAGTCGGAGATCACTATCCGTGGATGGGTCACACCATGTGTTGAAGAACATGACATCTGACGTTCATTGATGCCCTTATAAAACATCCGCTCTCCTTCGCCTTTGGCCCCCCAGCTTCGTTGGCATTGACATTTCTAGAACTCGTCCCCCAATAATTTGGCAACATCCTCTCACTCCCTCTCTGTCTGAAAAAAAATCACATCCGTAAAAGCTCCTTCGTTCTCCTCTCCTCTCCTCTCCTCTCCTTAGCTCTTCTTCCTCTTCGAGGGAAGCTCGAGAACCACGCTGTATTGCGATGGAGGTCACGGAACGCGGAGAGCCCACCTCCTCATTGCAGAGAAAAGGTGTGAAGTTGCATCAAAATCCCGACTTGGACATGCCCAAGAACAAGAGGCTGAAGGGGCTGCCGGGGCCGTCTGACAGGAAAAACAGAGCAACCGAATCGAGAAAACAAAGGATCTTGGAGCATCAGCCGGTGCCTCTCGACCGCGGAGAAATTGGGAGTGAGGATGAGGATGGGAGTGATCGGGCTGATGTCGAGGAGAAGATTGCGGCATTGCAGAGGATTGTGCCTGGGGGCGAGGAACTCGGGGCCGATAAGCTCTTCGAAGAGACTGCGGAGTACATCCTGTCCCTGCAGAGCCAAGTCAAGGGCATGAGAGCACTGACCAGCTTCTTCGAGGGCTTGGACAGGAATAAAAGGAAGCTTGGGGGTTAGTTTTGCCAAGAGGGACGCAATGGGAGTCGAAATTTGTCATCGTTGGGAATCAAAAGAACACCGTTTCAGTTAATATGGGTTGTGATGCTGTGTCTGCTGCATGTCCCATGAGGGAATAGGATTGGAGCTTAGGACAAGGCAAATGATGCATTGATTAGTGTAGTTTCTCTCTCTTTTCCAAGCATAGGTTGCAAGGGAAGTGAATAACTTTAGACTCTTTGATTCCTTTCTGTGTTCTTGCAATTTTTGGGGGGCATTTTGTTGGGGCAAAAAGCAAAAAAAAAAAAAAAATCATTGTTTGAACCAAGGGACATATCTCCCGTTCTTTCAAGGTACAGTTCCAACCAGGATGTGATTTGGAATCGAGCTCCAGGGCATTCTTTAAAAAAAAACACACACACACACACACAAGGGTTCGAAATGAGTTCAATAAGAACATAGGCCATGTTTGTTAATTTAACATTCCATAGCTTCCTTCAAGTCCGGGAAGAGTGGACTATGCGCCCATCGAGCAATTTGTAATCACCGGGAAATCTTGGATTTTTCATCAAGAAGGGAGCAATATTGGTATGGCATGATTACGCATTGAATAAGTATTATTCATCCATGAGTAATCCGATCAAAATAAATTCGAGTAAAGTAGGGATATATAGAACTATGATGAGGCCTACTTCTCACACGCATTAAGTGATTTTTGTCAAATACTTTGCTGGGTTTTTGGTGTGGCTGAAAAGTGAAAAAGTGCAGCTATAATTGTGTTCATATTATTTCATTTCTGTCCCATGTTTTTTTCTAGCTTTTGTCCTGCGAGTGGGCCTCCCAGTCCATGTGGTCTGGATGGATGCTCTGTCCATGAGAGCTCGAGTGCGATGTGATAACCATTGATTCGCACATCAGGTTGCCAGGGAAATAAATTAAAAAAAGAAAAAGAAAAACTCAGTAGCATCATTTTCAGTCAACCATTTTCATGGTCCTCGGGTACGAATTTATCCCGATATAAGAAATATGATCGAAATTAAGTTCTCGAGTTCCTGCCTTATTTGACATTTTTCACTGGACTTCAGGGCGTCGATCAAAGATAGTGAGAACTGCGCTGAATGTATGGTCTTCGGCAAACTGAAACGAGTCGCCAAGAGTCCAAGACAACGAATCTCCTGGCCCATCAAGCCCATGCTGAATGAGAAAGCGGCGATTCTCAAGGTGTGTGCTTGGCATTGTAGTTGCTTGATCAATGTGCAGGTGAATGAAACCTTAATTAACTCATCAAATGCGAGTTTCATGTGAAAATTCTCTGCGATTCGGAGCTAACATGTCAGGATAAGTTGGGTCCTCTCTTTCTTGGGCTACCGGCTCGGCCCAAGACTTGTCGGGTGCATTAGCATCGAGCCATATAGACTTCCATTTACCAAAAAGAATTCTGAAGCATGAGTGAGTCTGTATGAATTTGTGAGCATGAATATTTACATCGAACATTAGCGTAAATTTCTCATAATTTTAGTGAAAAGTTTACATGTGTTCTTGTTGTTGTTGTTGTTATGTGCGGTAACTCAACAAGAACATGTAGATCATACGAAAGGAAAAAAAAGAATCATCTTTCGATAGATGAAATTTACATAACATCACATAAATTCAACATTTAAAAATAATAATAATAGAGCATAATCTTTTATTCAAATAAATATGAGCAAGAAGATTCTGAGACCCAAAACCCCCATTTCCTCATCTGCAAACCTATTCGATCCAGAAGGAAAACGAAAGTCAGGTAATGTGCCGCATGATTGCTATGCCTGTCAATCCACTTGACCATACAGTCAGCAAAAAAGACTTAGCGATAATCTAATAATGTTTTTGACAATTGAATCCATCTCCCAAGGGCATACGCAATTCTCAGACAGTGATATCTCCTTTTGATAAGGAGTATGTATTCATTAGGTAGGAATACCATTCGCATAATATACATACATATATATATATATATATATACACGGGCCCATATACGAACGCCATTCAAAACAGCATGGCTTCATTCATGTCGATTGATCTCCTAAATCCTAGTCCACCGATTATCTTCAGTTGACCGACAATGTCCTGGCTTAGTGAGGCGTATTATCTACTCGAGCTGTAAGTTTTTCGTCACTGAAAATTTCGAGTTAACTGATCAATTTTGTTACAAGTTTTTGTAGCAAGATCCACCTTAGTAAAGTCAGTCTCAGATAGTGATAGTCACATAAATTCAACATGTTAACAAGACAGAACAGAGCGTAGATTTTGTGTATGCCGTCTCACAATTAACGGCGGTGATCATAATGAGGGGGAGCCCTCCATGGGCCTGTTTGGGAACATGCTCAGCAATCATCAGCTGTCGGCCTTTGATCATCGTTATCCGGTCCAGTCCGGATCTCGTGGGTGTGTGAAAATGGAAGTGAGATCACAGAAGCCCTAAAATTTGCCCTTTCCGTGACTGTATTGGTATTATTGACCGCACCCACAAAGCGGGGGTTCTCTCTCTCTGCTTCCCCTTTCTCTTCTTCGCTTTCTTTCCTACAAACCGACCGAAAAATATCTCGTTTCTTCGAGTTGCAGCAGGAAAGTTCCGTTAAAGGTCTGTTTTTTCTCTGGCTTTTTAGACCTGATTGGTCTTCGATTCCCTGTCGCCTGCTCTCTTACCATTCTTCAGGGCCTTGTCGTTTTGCAGGACTGGGAAATGGCGGATGGGGTGGCGATCAATGGCGTTGAAGATCAGAAAGCCGAGGATTCCTTCAACACTGGGGATGAGGCCAAGGTAAATGAAATGACCCAGAAGCTCAAGTCCTTAGAGCTGGAAAGGGCGGATTTGGTCCGTGGAAGTGATGAGAGCAAGGAGAGGATTCGGGAGCTGTTGGATGAGATTGAGAGGCTGAAAAGCGAGGAGGCCTCGATGGGGGAGAAACTCGAGAGGATGGAGAGAGAGATTGAACTGGCCGAGGAGGGTAAGAGGGCGATGGAGTCAATCGTGAAGAGAGCTGTGGAGCTGGAGACTGAGGTGTCGAGGTTGCAGCATGATTTGATTTCCACTATGAGCGAGGGCGAGGAGGCTACTAAGGAGATAGCCGAGCTGAAGACAGTGGCGGATGAGAAGGGGCAGAGGGTGGAGGTGTTGGAGATAGAGTTGGAGAATTTGAAGACGGGGAGAGCTGAGAGCGAGATGAAGGTTAGAGATTTGGAGAGGAAGATTGGGGTTCTCGAGGTAAGGGAGATTGAGGGGAAGAGCGAGAAGTTGCGTGTTGAGAGGGAGTTGAAGGAGAAGATTGGAGAGAAGGAGAAAGAGATCACCGAGTTGAAGGACAAGGTCGAGAGCTTGGAGGTGGTTGTTAGGAGGGAAGCTTTGGAGTTGGAGAAGCTGAAGAAAGAGAAGAGTGGCCTGGATGAATCATTGTGGGAGTCTGAGAAAAAGGCTAAGGTTATGGAATCTAAGCTGCTTGATCTGCAGGGACAGTTGGTGCGGGCAGAGAAGGTGATTAGCGAGCTGAAGGTGCATGCCATGGATACAATTAATGGAACTGTAGATGGGCTTAGAGGGAATGCTGATGAGGGTGGTAAGGGATTGAAGATGCGGTGGCCATTGGTGACGGTGGGGTCTACTGGAGCAGTTGCTGTGGTGGCCGCACTGGCCTATATTTGCTATGCTAGGCATGCGAGGAATTAGATGAAGTTGCCTTAGCTCGGAAGAAATTAAGAGACTTCAGTACGCCCATCAAAGGAGGAGTTAATCAGCTAGTAACAGATGTTTCAATTTTGTTAGGTGCTATGGTTTTGCTTGGCGCTGTTTTTGAGCCCATGAGTTGGTCCACTCTTGGTTTGGTACTACACTATTGCAGTGCCCTAAATCATTGACACCATTACTATTGAGATTGTTGTCAACTTTTATTGATTCTATGTGATTGAAAGAGAGAACTCTGTGATACTTTATCCAATTACTCCATCCTGATTCTTTGCATTCAACAAGGTTTAGTGTGCGGTTGTTGATAAGACTTTGTTTCATTATTCATATGTGATAAGAGAATCACTTTCAAGAAGTCTCAAACATAAGAGAAGTTTTCATTTTGCAATCCTATGAGCATGTTTTTCGGATCCCCAACAGCTGGTACATAATTTCCACTCTCTTGGTACATGATATTGGTGAGAGAACATTTAAACGCTGTGCTTTTCAAAACTCTGGCTTGTTTAAGCTGCCAGTTCATGAATAGATAGGATAGATGCTCGAACCCCGTAAGATTGGGCATCTTCTCTGGCTTTATCAAAACGTGAATTTTGCTTTCCTTTTCATTTTCCCTGCGGTTGAGCTAATCTTAGTTGAAGTCTTTGATAATCATGCGTCTTTTCAATCTATAATTTATCTGTACTGGCAACTCTTTTATCTCTGCATTCACTCTCATGCACCAAATTGGCGTATTGACTTGTAGTGCTTTCTGATATAGCAGCTAGTCAAGACATTTTGTCTACAATGTTTAGATACTCTTCTGCGCCAATAGGCCTCTTTTTTTCCCCCGTAGCTAAAATGCGTGCAAACTGGTTTTCCTCTGAAATATCTGCAAAGCTCTCTAGTTTAGTTGTCTCTCCAGCAGATACACGATTGCTAGTCGACCACCACTAGCAGTGTAGATGTTATCACTCTCATGCACCAAATTGGCGTATTGGTTTGTAGTGCTTTCTGATATAGCAGCTAGTCAAGACATTTTGCGTATCATGTTTAGATATTCTTCTGGGCCAATAGGCCCCTATTTTTCCCTCGCAGCTAAAATTCGTGCAGACTGGTTTTCCTCTGGAATATCTGCAAAGCTCTCTAGTTTAATGGTCTCTCCAGCAGATACACGATTGCTGGTCAACCACCACAAGCAGTGTAGATATTAGAACTAGTTTTCTGGATTTGCATTACAATGTGGGGACTTGATTTTTCTACGCACAAGTCTGGAAGAAAATCAACTCGTCATTTGTCTCCAATTTGCATCGCCTCTGATTTTGCTTCAGAATTATGCAAAGGGAACCTGTGTTCTGATCTAGTAAATCTGGTGCTGTGTTGATGTTTAAATTTGTTCAGCTGAAATTTACTTGTATAATCTCAGTAAAGCAGCAACTTAAAGGTCGATAACTTGGATTCGGTGCTGTAAGCATTGGAGAATTAATAATATATCTCGAGAGGGTAAGCTTTCACGGCCACTAAACACTCCGCCAGGATGTCTGTTTCCTTAAGAGGGGGGAAAACAAATGATTATCAGACAGTTTATGGATGCCACTCTTTCGAACTCATGATAGTAATGCTGATGAAAATCAAACACAAAATGACAATGAAAGCAATTACACTTAATAATACCCTGAAATCTGACTCAACCAAAAAAATCCCAAAAAACATGGAAGCAATATCTGAAGTTTCATGGCTTCTCTTCCTCTTGCAAACGTGAATACTGGAGCTGGCATCTGCAAGATCAGTTTACCATTAGCTGTAAGAGAGGGAAAAAGAAAATGAGAACAGCCCAGGAAGGAGAGCAATCCAATAATGAATCAAAGAACGGTAAACGACTATGACGATCGTATCATGTTTGCCTGATGTACAATGGAATTCTTGATAAATCTACAGCATATGCAAAAGATTCAACTGATAGCTGGCATCAAACTTTGTAATAGTTCCAACCAATGTAGATGGAAAATACTACAGAGCCCCAAGCAGCAGGAAGTTCAGAATTACCAGGAAATTATCAGTCAGAACGCCTCAAGACCTCAAACAGCCCACAGCAGCTCCTCCATGAAGTCCGGTGTAGGACCTGTGGAGCTAGTATGATGGTCTAGACAGCAACACACAAACAGAAGATCAGAAGTCTCATTCATCAGATCATTTCAAATATATATATATCAATCTCGAAAGTAAGACATCAAATTCGGGGCACTAACTGGATTTCCTGCGTTCTCTGGTATCTGTTCAGCGGCTGAGACATTTTCTGGTGGCTGCACGGACGAATCCTCGCTGCCTTTCGGGGCTAAGTTGCCCTTCATTTCTTCCTCAACAGGCAAAACCAAGAAAGTCGGAGCAGGTTCGGCTTTGGTTTCCACCTGTGTAGTTACCGTTGTCTCACTGATTTGCTCGGTTACAGCTTCGGTGACCTCCACTCCACTCGCTACTTCTGACGAAGCCACAACTGCCACTTCCTCTTCCTTAACTTCCGCTTCGGAAACTTCCATCTTTTCCTGATCGCCGCTCCGTTCCGACTCTGCAACTGTCGAATCAACAACCTTTTCAGAAATCTCCTCGACGGTCTCCTCCACAGCAACAACAAGACGAGGATTCTCAGTTTGCTCACTTGGGTCTTGCTCCTTTTCTCCATCGGAGCTGCTGCTGCTGCTGCTGCTGCTTGATTCCGAGCCTTCCCGATCTCCGGCTTCCTTCTTCCCCGGCTGGGAGTCTCCATCCACAAGATCCTTCACCAGCACCTTGATCGAGTCAATCACGAGCTGAGCATCCTCCTTCACACCCTCCTCCACCTTCTGAAGGGCCTCCTCGACCTTCCCATTCGTAGCATTCTCCATCTGTACGGCCAAAGAAGCTCACCGACTTCGACCTGTCAGCTTATTTCCAGGGAAAAACAGAGAAACGGAGTGAGCAAGAGAGAGAGAGAGAGAGAGAGAGAAGAGAGAGCGAATCGATTTCTATTCTCTTTTTGCTAGATACTTGTTAATACTGATGAGATCTAACAGCTAGTCTCCTTCATTTTCTGTCCCATCCATGAAGAATTCCAGATCATATTGTTTACAAGCTTTTTCCTTTTGACATAAGTTTCCATTTTAGATCGTGAAAAGCAGAACGCGATATGGGGTCTATCAGCCATTAAAAAAATAATAAAGTAAGCTTTAAAAATACTAATCAGACACCCATAACAGAATTCAATAGAAAGTGCGCAGTCAAGTTGCGGAGATGACGGGACCAAGGAGCTGGCAGATACCCTGGAATTGAATGGTAGATGGGGGGAGAGGAAACGGGGGACGATCAACGTACTCGGAAATCCTCTGTCTTGTTCATCAACTCGCTGTTTATATAACTTGAAGGAGAAGAGACCCCGTCCCTGAGATTGGTCAGAATCAAGAGGAGACAGGAGAGCTCCACTGATTGACTAGTTGGTGGTGCGTGCTTGTGCGTATGGGGTTCCATAGAATGGCAGTTCAGAGTGAGGAAGCAGAGACATTTTACACTTTTCTACCTGTCTCTCTCTTTTCTTAATGATGTCTACAAACCATTATTAATGATCTCCTTTGATTGAACCTGGAACAGCCAGGAAAATCTATGGAAGAGGCACAAATTTCCAGAAAAACCAAAGGACATATGCTCCTGACTTAAGCACAGGATCCCGTGGATTGCAATCCCCATGCACGTACTCAAGCATGAGTCACATGAACGAAGTATCCCATTGATTACGGTTTTCAAATTGCACAGTCGAATTGCCAGTTGTGCCCTGGCGAAATATGTAAATGCATGACAGAGGGATGAATTCCTGTCCCTGACCTCCGTGCATAAACTGGTGAATGATCCGAGATCAGTTTCTGCCGAAAACAGTCGTCGGTCAAATCAGGAGCACGCCTAATGTCACTGGATGGAAACTGTTTTCCGGGAAGACTGTCCACGTTGCTCGTGCGGCATGGATATGTAATTCTCTTGAAGTGATCCATCAACTGAAGCATGGGCCGGAGGATTGATTCCCAGCGGACGAGGACAAAGGTCATACCTACTCTCATTCATTGAGGAACCAAGGGACATTTTCGTCAAGACGACATTCACAATTCGGAGACTGTTACTGTTGTTTTTCTATTCTCTCTAAGCTAAGGCCCCAGCACATTAAAAGCCAAACCTTATCGACAGGTACAGGTACAGGTAGAGGCTGGTCCCCTATTTTTCTTAAATAATATCCCTAGTTAGACTCTAAGGAACAAAATTACTCATAATTAATATAATTTTACTTTCTTAGTGATCAATTTAATTCAAAATTGGATTATCAACAACCCCTTAAGGCTTTAAAACCAATCAAGGCTCCAAGACTGTCCGGCTGGTTGATGGTGGATATTCAAGGGCAATGACAATTATAGATCATATTATGATGTGAGGGCAAACACTAAAAATATAATATATGATTGAAAGATTGAAATTATATATATAAAAAAGATTATAGAAGGTAGAAAGGATGAGTTTAACCTACTATAACCATAATTTCTTGAACATTTAATGAGCAAAAATATGTTGAAATCAGATAATCAAAATCTAACAATAATTCCCGATACATTTAATATGTAAATGCTAAAGAATTCAAAGTTTTGGTTCACTTTTCAAGAACTAAGTTTAAAGGGGACAACTGCCAAGCCAAAAAAAGAAAAGAAAGGAAAAGAAAGAAAGAAGAGAAGAAGTCTAAGGGGGACAATTGGGCTGACCAAAAAGTTGAGGGGGATTTCACAATTACTGAAATTGTGGTAAAACCACCAGCTTTTTGCAGGGTCTCAGAGTAGGAAGGAATAGGGATTAGTGTACTTTGCTGAGAAGGCAGAATTTTGCGACAAATTGTTAATGTCAGAACAGGGTTTTTATTTTCCCTCCTCCTTACCCTGCACCAAAATCAGAACAATGTTGGATGCCTGAGCGAGCACAGTTGAGTCCTGCTAAATTATAAAGAATATTGGAATTTTGTGGGAAATTTTAAATTATTGAAAATTTATTTGGATTATATATTAAAATATAAAATTATGATATTTAATATATATAATTAACCGTAAATTTTGATAAATATAGATAAGGTTAATATGTAGTTAGTAAAATTGATAAAAGATGAATATATCATACATTTTGCATGTGAAAAGTTGTCTTTTCATGTTACTGGCTAGTAGTTTGTGCTGTCTCCCAGGTAGAGTCAAACCTCATCAGGTGTTTGATTTCGACCTGTCACAGCTCTGCTCTGAGGAATGACAATTGCATCTGTCTGGAGTTGTTTTGTTTTTTATTATGTCGTCAACCAATTGGATGGATCCTTAGTAGTTACCCATGAATTCTCTCTGTATTACTAATTCAGAAGATCACTGCATGAACACTTCAAATTATAATACTACTCTGTCCATCTATGAAGGACTTCCGGTTGCTCTGACTGTGATTATATCCATCTGCTCAGCAAATATTTTCATATAGTATCGTGCGACATGTGAGACTTTTGCCCTTTTCCCAGTTTATCATGCGTTGACATCTTATTGCATCAAAGCCAAATGAATCCAAACTCAGGGATCTGCACATACACATATCTACCTAGAAAATGGACGTGTGGGCATTGCTTTCACTTCTTATAAATTTACCTCGAGAAGAAAGAATTCATCTTCTTAAATATCAAAGTCACTTAATATTTTTCTTCACGATTTGCTCAAAACTGAAAATTATACTGTTCATGAATCTCCAGTGGTATGTGCTGATGGGGAAGGTGAAAGCAGGGATCATGATAATGCGTCATTTGATAGACGCAGCCTCGTGATTCGTGAAATCCCAAGGAAACCCCTCCTCAAGCGCAGTAGACACATGATAGTCCAACCGCTCATAGATAAATAGATTACGCTTTTGACAGTCCGGCCCCACCCTCTTCCATTTCACCATGTTCCTCAGGGGAATCAGACATACGGACGGAGGGTCAAGTTAGGGGACAAGAGTTAAGAACCCCTGTGTATGCAGAGGAATAAAGATGGGGCTCATACTTGTGCTATGTGTCTTCCCGGTCAAAGCTCGTGCTTTCATGGCTATGGTTTCTTCTAATATTTCCTCTCCTCATGCAAGATCGATCTTCCCCTGAAGCCCATCTCTCTCCCAAGGTAAATTTAGAACTCCTCCCTTCTCTTCTCTGTTCCTTTCCTTTAAGAAGATCGTTATTTTTGAGACTTGCCATTGTCTGTTTTGAATGATATGGAGCTTGGCGTTCATTCTCTGGTACTCACGGTTTATGTAGCGAAAATTAATTTCTGTCGGGTCTAATTGTGATTTGTGTATTTTGAGACGAAGAGACAACCCAAAATTTGAGTCTTGATTGGTTTTGGATATAAAAGGAATGAACTTTCAGGTGATGGAGTGCTATGCTTGCTTCAGGCTAATTATGAAACTGAAGGGTCTGTTCAATAGAATCATTTGCTAAGGGACTAAAACTGCGTTATTCCATTTGATAATGGTTGACTGACATGAGAATTGGGCGCACAAGCTCAGCCGGGTTTCCATGAAGTGGGGCAAGTCGATTTCGGGATTGTGAAAATTCAAAAATAGTTTTACAAGACATTGGAGGTGGAAGTAGCTCACATGAGGAATGAGCTCTTCTACATATGCATTTGGCGCAGCTTGTCTGTTAATTTCTCTCACCAAGTTGTTGTTGGCAGCAGCATGAAACTGCAGATAATGCAGCTGAGTAGTCATTGTAGAATTCTAATAGATCGAGAAGTCTTTTGGTGGCTTTAGGATAATTAAAGTTGCCACGGAATATCAATCTTCGAAATTTAATCTTGAATTTGATGCATACTTAAGAATATAGTGTTGGGCTAAAAGCTTTTTCTGTCCTGTTATGCTTGCAAATGCTGATTGCCATCGTGAAGAATAACATAGGCATTGAACAGGTTAATCTGCTGCAAATGTATGTTGAAAAATGTGGGATTTCTGATAATTTCCGAAACAACCAGGAGGGTTAGTTGGTCTTTCTCTCGATTGTGGGACTGAACTATGTCAGCAGCATCATACTATTTCTCAGTTTGGCATGGATTTGTCTTTGTCACTTGTCCCGTTCATTTGGTTCTAAATAGAGCACCATATATAATGATGTTGATTTTGTTATCTTTTACCTCTTCCATCAACAGGCATGCTTGCTTCATGGTTCTCGAGCATCTATTATTCCAATATAATGCCTCGCAGTATATGAGCTGAAGTATGCAGAGAGGGTCGGGAATGAAGCCATTGGTCCATTGAGCATTTTAACAGTCGTCTCGTCTCCATAGTCATTTTTTTTCCTCCTGGAGGATTTTCAATGCTCGGGATGAGTCAATCTGTATCTTGCTTTGAGTTACGTTTTGACTAAAGAATGAGTCACTTTTTTGAATTGCCAAGGCCTTATAAGTTTTGTCGCTAACGTCGGTCCTAGACACTGATGACATATTGATATCATCTATTAGTATTTCTGGTAACGAGGTTCAGGGAGCTGAGCTTCACCTCTACGACCATATTAAAAATCTTATATCAACTCAGTACATAATAAACTCGTCCAAAGAATTGGCCACTTGATGTGGAGGACTGTGTGGTATGTGGGCTCTTCATAGGAACCTGGACCGCTTGCACTCGGGAGGGAGACCCTGAGGGAATCGTTTGACGTCAGTGCAGTAGTTGTAGACCAAGTACTTCAGCTGGACCCACCGAATCCGGTTCCTCCCAGAGGCATCAAGGGCTTGGTCCTGCCATGCGCTGTCCTGGTTTGGATCCGTTCTGGTGCAGGATGACGAGCCTGGTGCCCGAATGCAGGCATTGGCGTTGAAGTTCCTGAAGGAAGCCGTGAAGGGAGCATTCGTCCAGTCGGTCTTCACGGCACCACCCATGGTGGCCCAGTCGTCCGCGTTCCACAGGCTTGAGTATAGCCTCATTGGCTGGTCCTTGGGGAAGGGGACTCTGATCGATTCCAAGTTATTGAATACTCTAATGGGAATGTTGTCTACCGAGAATCTGTTGATAAATTAGGAGTGCAGACTTGGTGTTAGCAACTAGAGATAATGGCAGATCTCGGGTTCGGATCTATTGGAGAAAATAGAGATGGAGGTTTCGTTGGGTCGAAGAAAATGTTTACATGATTCGCCGAGCGTTCCAGACGATGGAGTAGGTGTGGAACGCCTTGGTGGGATCAAACCAGAGATGGAACTGCTGCTCACGGTCCCCTTTTCCTTGGGTGAACACATTGGTGTGGAGCGTGTAGGGGTTCCCAGAGAGGTTCCCAAGGAACTCGAAGTCTATCTCGTCATGGGTCGGCCCTTGTGAAGACAACTGCAGGCACATCATAAACAGCACCCCCCCAATAAAAACAAATCAGCATTGAATGTACTCACAATGGTATATGCTCGAGAAACAACGTCACAAGTAAGTTCTTTTGAGGATGGTTCACCGATGACGTACATAGAATGCAGTGACAGTGCCGGCAGAGTTGCCTGGCACAAGCTTGATCTGCATATCAATCCTCCCGAACAAGTACTCGTTCTTGGACTTGAAACCAGAGCCAGAGGCCCTGTCAAGGGAGAGTGTGAGGTCTCGGCCTCCATTCAGTATCCTCGCTCGCTGGTCGCCCCAGGTGATGTCGAAATCTTGATAGAAGTTACCGGCTGAGCCGATGGTGAGAGCCCCGAGGTATGTCAGGGAGATGAAGAGCATCGTCCAGCATTTCATGCTGTGCAAAATTCTTGGAGGAACCTTTCGTGGATGAGATGATCTGTGAGAGGTATCAACTTATTCTGTGTGATGGACGAAGAGCTTGTGGGAGGTGAGGCCTTTTATACGCAAAAGAAAAAAGGGAAAAAAGACGTATAGCTGGCAACTACAAGAGAGGAAAAGCTCATATACTTTATGGAGCAAAGAAGCAACACAGGAAGCTGTGCAATTGAATGGGCTTTGCAGGACTCCTGGCGAGAATGGACTTTGATCGGAGAAGAAGACTGAATTTTGATACCCAACAAATGCCCGTTCCTTTTACGCCTACAAGTTGTCATGACGGTCACAGTTGGTCCCATGTCTTGAAATAGTTATGGTTCAAATCGAACAGTTTGAGACAATCCGGTCTTACCCCATGAGATTTGCTGCATCGGTTGGTCGAACCTGAGCTGTTTTATGTATTTGTAATTGAAAAATGAATGGAGGACAGTTCAAGGAGAGCTGGCAAAAGGGAAACTGCGAATGGTGAGTGGGTCTCTTTGATGGCGGTGGCTAGCAGTACGCGTTTAGGTTGGTGCTGGTGGGTGTAGGCATCCTGTGAGATGTGGGTCCGGACCCGAGACTGCCAGACACCGTCCTTGGTTGGTGTCCATCCCAGTGAGGATTTGGTGGCCTTGCTCGGATCTCGGCACTGAAGTTCCTGAAAGGAGCCGTGAGTGGAGCCTTTGACTAGTCGGCAGTCATTTGGTCGATCAATTGTTAACCTCTTGACCGCGTTCAGCGCAAATGAAGGGCAGATCCAATTCCATGTACATCGCTTGCGGCCAGTTCAAGCGAAGCTGGCAAAGGATAAGTAAGAGCTCGCAATGATAGTAACTCTAGTGGGTGGCTTACGCGTTTCCTCGGTAAAAGTGGTCGAGATTAAGCCTAAGCCTTCTATCTTGGGCCCCTCCCAAGCTACCCCTTTCCCTAAGGAAGTGCTACATGCGAAATCATATCAGAATTTCAAACAGGAAGAATTCTATGGTTCAATTATGTTTAGGAGGTGAAGAAAATTCATATGAGCCTCTTTTTCAGTAGTGTATTACATTGACTATGAGTTGTTGATCAGATTGTTAAATTATACAGCAAATAGACCACAGAAACTTCCCTTTCGAATGGTAATGGGTAATAAGTCTTCAATTCAATAGCCATGCGCCAATGATACGCGTTTGCTTGTGCATATAGAGTGGTCCGAAAGCCTCTCGGCCCCATCTCTTTGTGACTTTTGATGATATTGCCCATGCTAAGAAGGGGCACTGATTTTGCTTTCCGGGGCATCATATCTATCATCCGCAGGGGTCCATTCGCTTTCCCCTGCAATGATGCAGTCAGGGTTCCACGTTACTTCTTTTAACCATGGAGTTCAATTCATTCAATTAAGCCATGCCCGGGTTATGTTGCTTCGGTGTAAACTACTGGATCAGCCCCACTAAATGATAAAAAAATTTTAAAAATAAATTCTTTTAATTTTTAAGATTTGAATTCAAGATCTTGTTTAAAGAAAACAAATGTCATCATCTCAATTAACGTTATATTCGTATAATTGGAACAGTCAGATTCTAAAGATATCATCTGAGATGACATTATCTTCGATTTAAGAGCCGGCTTGCATTGAGATGGATATCCTAGCATTGTGCCGATGAATTCTTTTTAAGTTGGAGTGCTTATACTGAGGACATCACATAAAATCTCGTGATCGTATCTGCTGCACTTCTGCTAGCTAGGCTCCATTATCATCTCGAACCTCCCGAGTGTACTTACTCTTAGATTTGATTCCAGGCTGGTGATCGAGAGGAGTTGTCCCCCTCAAGAATCTGTTTCCTGCGTCGTGGGCGTTGAAGTTGCCAGCCCTCCTGCCAACAGATTTGCCAACGCAGTGAGGGAGGGTGGGACGATTTTCGTTAATCCGTGTCGGATGCTCTCAGGGTTATTTCTAGTGAACCATTATGATGTAATTAATGCCTCGAAATCTTATCCAGCATAGATTTGATTAGTTCAGTTTGACATCCTCACCCTTATATTGAGTTCGAATATGGGAATATTAAAAATTATGACCCAAAGAATTATAGCCTTTTAGTGAAGTGTGGATTACCAGTAGTTCACCGAAAAAAGCGTCCTCTAAATAATAATTCTTCCCTTTGCTCCTTCTTCTCTTTTTTCAAACAATAATTAAAAAAATGCATAATTTTTAAAATCAGACTGGAACCAGTCAATGTATGAATTTATGGATTAGACCGATGTTCTACATATCAAATCACACATTTAATAAATAATATTATTAATGTACTGTTAACAATAAAATAATAGAATCCTATGTATTTGACATTAATTTTTATAATAACAAATCCTTAACATAATTAGTATATTATTCGAAGTTTAATATAAAAATATAAATATAGTAAAATAAGATATTTGAATCATCTAAGTTTTGAAAGAAAAAATATCACATAATTAAATACGAGTAAAAATAAAATGATTATTAAATGATGAGTATATCAAAATTATTTATTGTGTCTTGATTAGCTGCGTTGCTGTCATGATAACAATCTCCATGCCAATGAATGAAAGGTCTAGCCGCTAAATGAGAACTAAGACAATATGAGGTATGCGGTAGTACATTACTACAGATTTTTATTTCTTTTTTTATTTTAAATCAGTAGGTTTTTTTTATCAGTTTACTTGTATTTGCTAGTTTGACCGGAAACTTACCAGTTTAAATAGGGTTGATTGCATTTACAATATAGTTTGATTAATTTTGGAAATCGGACCTGGAGATTGATCAATTTCCAATTGAATCATCCAACTTGATCTGATTTTATAGATTATGGAAAAATGAGAAAGGAATCGACCCCCTTGAGAAAATTTTAGATAATTCAAAATGCTTTGATACTTCGTCACATGTCAAGACTGATATTCATGGGCAGAAAGGTTACTTTCAGAGGTTTGAGCTATAGGATACGCGTGACCCTTTTGCTAGTGGCAGCTCTCTATGTATCGCTTTACCCCCCCACTTGAGACACATAACTCATAGCACCAACTACAATCGGATCAACGAGTCCTTACCGGTATACATTTAGAGTATAATCAATCTATTAATGGTTTAAAAATTTCTTCCTACCATGAATTTTCCTTGTTTATTAAAAATGAATATAAAATCGTATTTAAAAAAAAAACTAACTCAATTCCTGGTGTGTGTAACCATTTCAACAGGTTGTATAGTTCCAACAACATCAACGTCAACATCACATGTACGACAATTTGCGCAAGATTACGACTCCCCCCAGTGGATAACGCGGGACCTGATAAAGTGGCCACTGGCCAGCCACCGAAAACGGTGACTCCCATCAAATTGGTTTCCATCCGTCCGTACATTGCCGATAATTTGTCGGAAGTTTTCAGATGAAAACAGTTTCTCGGAGACTCCTGTCGATAAATCCATAAGATGTTTGCAGTGTGACCCAAGCGATCGGTAAATGAGCAAGAGCAAATGAACTATGTGGGCATCGACACAGGATGCACTTTACTTGTACAGTTTGTTTACACTCCATTTCTTGGCATTTACGTGTCTGGTACACGGCATCGAATATGCCAAAGTAGTATTAAATAACCACTATAAAATTACGATCTGTTGGTTAACCCCTTTTTCCCCTACATTTTTTTTTCTCGATGAGTAGTTTATTGTTTCTCACCCATCAATTCAGACCAAGTGTGCATACCAAAGAGATTATTAATCGAGGCTACCTTATACGTTCAAGTATGGTTCAAATGGTTGATTTCATGAAGTATTCTGATTTACTCTCTAATTCATATGGGTATTGTTTAACTTTAAGAGGGATTGAGTTGAATATTAGTTCATATTAGAAGAATTGGAGAAGCGAATTAAATAAATCACCATCATCATATTCATGCCATTATTCTTTGGAGTAGGTATATTTGCAGTCAACTAGCTAGCTAGGGAGGGAACTAGGAAGATCTATCTATCCGTATCAGCGAGTGCACTCCGTGGGAAGACCCCGGGGGAAGCGCTTCGTGTCGGTGCAGTAGTTATAGATCATGAAGTTCTTCTGGACCCACCGGAGCTTCTGCCTCCAGCGGGTGTCGAGCCCTTGGGTTTCCCATGCGTTCCCTCCTCTCGAGCCGGATCCGGTGGCACAGGAAGATCTCCTGCCTGAATAAGCGCAGGCGTTGGCGTTGAAGTTCCGGTAGGAGGCTGTGAAGGGAGCCCTTGACCAGTCGGTCTTCACGAGCCCGCCCATTGTGGCCCAGTCATCAGCATTCCAGAGACTCGAGTACACTCTCATGGGCTGTTTGTTGGGGAAGGGGACCCCTCTTGCCTCCTGGTTCTTGAATTCCCTAATTGCGATGTTGTCCACCAAGAATCTGAAAAGAATCGTAATGAAATATGCGTTAGAATTCCGATCTCCCACCTCACTTTCTCTTATCCAAATCCAGTCTGATGTAGCTAGGGAACAATCTCGGGTAAGAGGACACTTACATGATATGCCGGGGGTTCCAAATGATCGAGTAGGTATGGAAGTCCTTGGTCGGATTGAACCAGAGATGAAACTGTTGCTCCCTGTTGCCCTTCCCCTGAGCGTACACATTGGTATGGACCGTATATGGGTTCCCAGACAGGTTGCCGAGGAACTCGAAGTCGATCTCATCGTGGGCCGGACCTTGAGAAGACAGCTGAAGGCGTTCGGAAGAAGGAAATCAATCATGCTTACCAATGGTTATTCATAAGATTAAAACTATGAACTTGATAACTAGTAATGCTGACATAATATGTTGTAACAGTGCCGGCTGAATTGCCAGCAACGAGTTTGAGCTGCATATCGATTCTGCCGAAGAGGTACTCTTGCTTGGACTGGAAGCCGGAGCCAGAAGCCCTGTCAAGGGAGAGCGTGAGCAGCTGGCCGCCCTCCAGGATTCTGGCACGCCGGCCGCCCCAGGCGATGTCGCACTCTCTGAAGAAGTTACCTCCATATGCCCCCATGGGAGAACTCATGAGCACACAGAGCACAAGCGCAGCCACTGCTAAAACTCGAGGGGTGGACATGTTTTCGTTTGGCTTAGGGTAAAGAGGAGAAGGAGAGTGAATTGGCTCTAATATGATCGAATCGATATGGGATTGGGTTATGGGATGATCTGTTGTGCATGGCTTTGAGCGATGGACCAAAGGGGCAGTTTATATAGGAGACTGGAGAGTGATGCAGTTTGCATGGGAGAGTTGCCTTTTCTTGAGCGGGCCTCTTGAAGTTGACATTAAGCCAGAGGAAGCATCCTGGAGAGAGCATAAATTTGAAATCTAGATCATGAAATTAATTTATATTTGATGTGTCTGGATTTATTAATAAGTAAAATTATTTAATATATATATTTATTTATTTATCAATAAAATAAAAAATTTAAGATATTAAATCATCTTAACCTATCTATTATGAGTGAGAAATTGGATTTGCTGGAGACAGATGGGTGGCAATTAATTATAGGGTGGTCTCTTGAGTTGTTACCTTTACATCTGCTGTAGCTGTCTCTTTCGTGCACCGTGACCGGTTAGCTCCTGCACTGGTTGGCGGCTGCTGGATATCAACTTTTTCTTTTCTTTTTTCTTTCGGGGGTGGTGGGACCATGCCGACTGTGCGTTTAGCTTATCCTTCCCTTGAAAAAGTGCGACGGATGGATACTTTATTAAGCCATAGTGAAAAAAGTCAAAGGGAAAATATTGGACAAAATTATCCATAACAAAAAGGACCTATTCGAGTGAGACGAGACAATTTGATTCAACACCGTTCGTCATTTACACATATATATATATATATATAGAGAGAGAGAGAGCATTGAAGGATTTTATATTTGATTTTACCGAATTTCTTACCCCTCTTTATTCTCTAATCAAATTCTTATAATTACATTTAATTTTATCATACCACCACTATTTGAAAAGGGTTAACAATGGTTCGTAATTATATATTATTTTATGAAAAGTATGGCACAAGTCTGTGTGCGCGTGCCACCTGGGAGTTCCGAATCTCAAGACATTTTTCTCGATATAAAATATGTAATAGCTGAGCTGGGTTTAGTCTTCTTGTGAAGCTCACCGGAAAGAAGAGCAATTCGATTCGGGGGCTTTTACTTGAGCTGGTCGTGAATTGTCATGGTCAAGTTCACATTACTTAATTAAGACCACGATTAACCGTTGTGTATGAATCACATATTTAGAGGAGGATAATGAGGTGTACTACTATTAGCTGATGTATAAAATATTTAGTAATTTATGTTGTATAATATCTAAATGGGTTTATATAAAAAAAATTATTTGATTTCAAGACCGACTTATTACTGTTTGATACGACACGACTTGTTTAACTCTATAACTTAAATATGACTAAATATGTTATTTATACAATACTTTATTAACACAATAAATACGGTATATATACGTTTAAACGTGTTAAATATGTTAATAAATCCAATATATATCTAATTAAATGAGTTCAATCTTATCTTATCGAATTACACGTGTTCAACTTGCATTAATATATTTATTTAAACCTATTCAATTTATTTAAATATGAAATATATTTATACTAAATTTGAACTCGTATAATTTTATATCACGTAGAGAATTACCAACTCTACTAAATACACGTACACATGGGGAGGAGACCCTACACAATATAGAGAAACATGCATGGGAAGTTATCTCTCACAATTAATTCTAGTCATTCACCATTTTTCACTGAAGTTACGATTTTTGTGGTTTTTGTATGGTTGAACTTCTAACTTAATCGAATTTCATTCCATATAATAATTATAGGTATGCATTGAATTTATTATATTTAGAAAATCTAAATAATTATGGACTCTTAATAAAATATCATACATAAAAAAAATTAAAATTATTTAAATTTAATTACGACATACTAAATTTTGATCAAATTACTATACTAAAATAACAAAAACGAACACCTGCCTGCCCGTCCCGTCCTTTCCCTTCCCATCCTCCCCTAAAAAATACTTTTAGTTATTCATTAAAAAAATTAACTAAATAATAACATGAAACTTGCATCTATTAAATTTTTATTTATATAATTAATATATGTACACATATACAATACGTCTTGTTTCAAGATGAAAAGTGAAGCCTTTTGCCCATGTTTCGAGTTTCTTTGCATGAAAACCACCTGCCCCAAATGAATGAATGTGTTTACCCACAAGGGCACTGCCTTGGTGTGTGGCCTGGGGTTTACTTGCACTTCTTTTAACTTGCCCAACCGGCAATTCCGCGATCGAAACCAGCTAGCGGTGTTTTTCCCCCATCTAGTTTAACTCGGATCACAACGCTGGATCATCGAAACTCCCCCAGCCTTATCGGGGGCCTATTTGGGTTATGATCGTCAGGGATTGGGGGTCGCCGGCCGGAAGCTCTGCTCAGGGAGGCCGATGCTTCTGCGGACTTGCAGGCTGTGAGTATTTATTGGGGCTTTCCTTCTCTGCCGGCTTTAGAGTGTGCTGTCCTATACGATGTTGGGCGCCGAGCTTCGATTCCACCTTCCACCTTCCACCCGGAAATTGCCAAGAAATGGCATCAACTCTCGAGCAATTAATGTGGATCATGGGCCTATCTATGGGCCCAGTAGAATGATTAAAGTGGCTAATGAATCATACATTACCAAATTAAAAAAAAAACTTTTTTCATATATAAATGAGGCCTATGCAGTAAAATTTAATAAAAAAACCTGATCCTCACCTTTTTTTTTTATGCCTTTGGACGTGTGAGGTTGAAGATATTAACAGCACTTTCAACTCTCTAGATAAGTTGTAATTTAATACTGATAGATGGGACTTTATATGTTTACCATTCTGCTCAAAGTGCGCCACGAACAACATCATGCTCCAAGGGAATGGAACGAAAGGAAGCCAAGTCTGGACATGCCCGTTAAGATCGAGATTGTTGTGGCTATCAAGATCCGACTGCGATGTTCGCAGGGTGTTGGACGGGGCAGCTCGGCAGCTTAAAAAGGCAAGAAAGCAACATTGTCGCAAAAAAAATCAAGGGGGAAGAAGAAAAACTGAGATCCGATTGCAATATCATCGACGACGGTTAGGCGACGAGAGTAAGGTGGGCCCCGTGGGCGCATACGCCAAGGTGCGTGCAAATATTCCTCTTGTTGGGACAAGCAACGCTAACATCATAACATGGGTTCCCCCGGTTTCTGTCTCCACCGCCATCTTTCCACGTGGCAGAGTCTCGCTGGCCCAACGCAACGCCAAGTGATGTATAGGGAGGGAGAGAGAGAGAGAGAGAGAGAGAGAGGTGAGAAACTAGGGAGAATGAAGAATTTTGGAACAGTGTACTTAGAAATTCGAGGTTGATGCTTAATTATATATAAATAGCTACTCTTAACTGCGTTCCATCCCTGTCGCTCCATCTCTCTCTGATTCTCGCTGTAGAGCTTCCTCCGTTTCTAAGGAGCTCAGAGTCCCGGAGAATTCTATGCATGCTCCTCTCTTCTCTTCTCCACGACGCTCTCTCCATAGAGCAACTTTCTCCTCCTCCTCCTCCTCCTCCTCCATCTGGATCACCGATTGGATGAATAGCTGCATCTAGCAATTGCACCGCGTCTTGTGTTTTCTGATTACGTTAGTTCCTCATCCAGAGTCTATGTTGCAATTAGGGGAGAACAGGACGGTTGGGTCCAGCCTGAGATCTGGTTCGGGGTAGGTAGGGCCCTGTGTTGAGCGAATCTGGTGATCCATCGTGTGCTCTCGTCTCGCCCTGTCTGTTGATCTGTGTCTGTCGCTACTCTCTCTTGGCTTGTCAGTCTCTGTTCTCCATTTTGAACATGCGTAGACTCGTCGTTTTGCAGAGGTTTCTTTTCATGCTCTTTAAGTCATTGTCGACAAAGATTTCACTTTCCCTGGTTTATTGGGGGATGAAAGGGCGCGATACTAGGACCTCTTTCGTGCAAAATTGGAATGATCATATGTATTCATGGCTGCTTCCATAAACAAGTTTGTTTCTTTATATATATATATATATATAATATTCTTCCATCAATTATGTTGTGAAATAAAAAATTTCCCCTTTCTAACATCTTTCTTGTGAGGGAACCTTTCAAGTTATTGATATTTGTTCTGGGAACCTAAGAAAGGCTAAGCTGGTGACTCGGTGCCGTCGGGCAGGGGAAGTACGATCTTTGATTTTCCACGGAACAATCTATCCTTTCCACGTATTCTTATTTTTCTGATACAATATGCTTTTTTTTTTTTTTGGTATTTGATTTCTCGTAGAAACATTTTTGTGTCTGTAGAAGAGAATCTAATTATGTCAACTCCCTGCACTCCCGAAAACAAACCCGTATTCGGCCACCAAAGCTGGTGCAGAGATGCTTGTGATGGCATATGGAAGGTCGTACGGATTGTCAGTCACAACCACCAGAGGGATCAATGTCTATGGGCCCAATCAATTCCCAGAGAAGTCGATTCCTAAATTCATGCTCCTGGCTATGAGTGGAAAGACTCTTCCCATACAAGGGGATGGTTCCAACGTGAGAAGCTGCCTATATTGAGAGGATGTAGCGGAGGCATTTGAGGTCATTCTTCACAAGGGTGAAGTAGGACATGTCTACAACATTGGGACAAAGAAGGAGAGAAGGGTCATTGGTGTGGCCAGGGAGATATGCAATCCTTTTGTTTTGAACCCGGACACGCACATCACATTTGTGGAAAACAGACCTTTCAATGACCAGAGGTACTCCTTGGATGATCAGAAGCTGAAGAACCTTGGATGGTCCGAGCAAACTCCATCGGAGGAGGGACTGAGGAAGACTATGGAATGGTATGTCAGTAACCCGGACTGGTGGGGCGATGTTTCAGGAGCACTGCTCCCACACCCACGAATGTTCATGGTTCCAGGAATCGAGAGGAAGATCGATGGCCCTGATATCAACGACTCTCCCTCCTCATTTGTTCGCCAACAGCCCTCCTTTGAATGGGAAGGTACTTTACTTCAAGAACCGAAGAGCAGCAGCAGCCCACCTGCACAGAAGCCAGACCTGAAGTTCTTGATTTATGGGAGGACTGGATGGATCGGTGGACTTCTTGGTAAGATATGTGAGAAGCAAGGAATACCCTTTGTGTACGGGAGGGGACGCCTCAAGAATCGTTCGTCTCTCTTGGCAGACATCCAGAGTGCCAAACCAACTCATGTGTTCAATGCTGCTGGAGTCACAGGCAGGCCGAATGTCGATTGGTGTGAGCCTCACAAGCCAGAGACAATTCGCACCAATGTTGTTGGTACCTTAGCCTTGGCAGATGTCTGTAGGGACCACGGGCTCTTGATGATGAACTATGCCACCGGGTGTATTTTTGAGTATGATGATACTCACCCGCTGGGGTCGGGCATCCAACTTAAGGAGGTAGATAAGCCAAATTTCACTGGTTCCTTCTACTCCAAAACCAGGGCCATGGTAATTTCTGACGCAACTTCCTGTTTACTACAGTCTTCCAAGAAGCGAGCCTGCAAAATTCGTCGAACAAATTTACTTTTGCTATCTTTCTAATTTTTTCTGAAGGAACCTGTGGGCATGTTTTTGATGCGGGAAAAGAAAGATGCATAACACTACTGACCCATATTTGGAATGATCGTTGTTCTGGATATAACATACTAAGGTATTTTGATTGCTATGGTAGGTGGAGGAGCTTCTGAAAGAATACGACAATGTCTGCACGCTAAAGTGTCCGCATGCCGATCTCATCGGACCTCAGCAACCCCCGGAACTTCATCACAAAGATTGCTCGATACAACAAAGTGGTCAACATCCCCAATAGCATGACCATCTTAGATGAGCTCCTGCCCATCTCCGTGGAGATGGCCAAGATGAACTTGAAGGGTATTTGGAAATTCACGAAATCAACTTCACCTTAGAAGAGCAGGCGAAGGTGATCGTGGCCCCAAGAAACGACAACAAGATGGATGCTTCCAAGTTGAAGCACGAGTTCCCGGAGCTGTTGTCCATCAAGGATTCACGCATTAAGTACATCTTCGAGCCAAACAAGAAGACTTCAAAGTGAAGTGGATGTGGAGATCGAGATCCGTCACAGCAAACAAGCCTCGACATTGACTTTCTGCATTCTTTATTTCACCTAGTGATGATAGGCTTCATACAACTTCTGTTTTATCTCCAACTTGAAAGAATACCTGCATCTCCTGAATTAAAACTATTCCATTATCGTAGCTATGGTGTTTTAGTTGGCATCAGGGGATTGTATCTGTTAGGCTTTGGTTCGAGTACATGTACGAGGGAATGAAATGGTGTCCTTTCCGTATTTCCCATGGTCTTTCATAGTACAGTCTAGAGGAATCCAATGTAATTATTTTCAATGTCCAAGTTACGTTGCCAAGCAGCAACCTTTAAACATGTTAATGAAGAGCAGGCAGTATACCTCTTAATTGAACGTCCCTTGTTCCTCTCTCAGTGCATTCTTCGCTGAAGCAACAATGCAGGTGAAGAGTGGCTCCTCTTGGTGCATCCAGCGAAGTTGGCTTGGCCTGTCTCTTGGATCACCCCTACAGATTCTTGAGCCCTTGGAATAATGGAGTTTAGTGATATGGACCTCTTCCAAACCCACAGCATCGGTGAGAGCGGTGGAGAGCTCATTGGCCCTAGATGGTCAGCAGCGGCTAATCTGCCGGGTCCCTTATTCAAATTCATGACTCTCTTCATTGACTATATAGCACCAGCAGCCACATTAACCCAAGTGATACTATTATACGCGCGAGAAGAGTGCCAACTTGAGAACCGTTTTGGAAAAACAGTTTCTGAAGAGGACACTTGGTCCAAAGTGTTCATTCTTATAGCTGAAAGAGGGTCCTCCAGATGATACCTTGACGCCGGCAAGTCCTTGAGGCACTTCATTGGGGTCATCCAAGCTGTAAGAAAGCTACTCTCTATCTATGTACGCATAGGAATGTTTACATATACATGTATGAGTGATAGTTAGACGGACGTATTTATGTTGCAATTGACAACTCAATGTTGCGAGTTAAAAGGATTCGGAGGAGCAAGAGGAGATATCATGATTTCCACTACGTGCATCTTCCACTTGCCTACAGATATGTCGGAAGAAATTGAAGATCCTTTGTACCATGCATGCTCATTAAGTTAGGATACATACAAGGCAAGGATTTGGCAGTGGCACATATCACCATTTCGGGATGAAGATGTCTCGGGATTCATCGTAGCCTGCCGGATTTTCCATGTTCATTCATTATCCTCTTTCCCGTTAGGGCATTGACTTAACATAATTCAGATATGTACATGCATGAAGAATAGACAGACAATGCCATAACATATTTGACAATTGACACCCACACCTGAAAGGACTTGTCGGTGGTCTTTTGCATCTCGGAATTAAACGCACTTAATTTGCAAACTTGGTGTTACAAGACCAGAAGTCGTAATACATAGTCTACATGAAAACTGCGGCTTTGAAGAGATACTGCGGAGATTATCTGTTTCTGTAATCAGAAACCAGTAAAGATAATATTAACAGAAATGCCTGTACGTTTCCGTTGCATTGGCCCCCGACATTCAGGGACCACAATTTAGTTGGCATCCGTGCCAGAGGAATACCATCGAATGGATCAGCCTTGAGCTGTCCTGGTCTGCAGTTTGACTAGGGTTCATAATGTGCCTCGCTACTGGACTTTTGGCTTATTCATGTGGCCTGGCCAAGTGGTTTCCTTTGCCTTAACTTCCCGATGCCAGGGAAATATCGTTGCCCATCCTTTTGAGCCCCATGCCCACCAGGAGGACAGCCGTTGCTACTTGATTTTCTCGAGTTCAAATCAAGTCCAATCGCTTGCTCCTCCATCGCTACACTCAGTTCATAACAAAAGGTTTGCCTGGTCAGAGATAGATCACCGACTGGATGCTTTAGCAATCCTAGGTTTGGCATTTTAGCAAGCTTCCTGAGGGGATCAAGAGGGCTAACTAACTACACGCCTCTTCCTGGTATTGGCACAGAGATTGGGAGCCACACCAAAAGCCAGTGACTCCATCCCATCATTCGACTTGATTCTGTTCCTGTAGTCTATATTCCCAACCAAAGCCGGTTCAATCCCGTGAATGGCTTCAAGGCACTGGGGCCGAACAGCAGGGGTGGATCAAACAAATTCCTCAAGTGTGAGAAGGAAGTGAAGGTATTCGGAGGAGTTTGGGTTAGATGATTCCTGTGGATCCCATTTGAAAAATGTAGAGAGTGAGAAGTCGCCATACTTCTTCCTAAATCTGATGAAGCGAATGACCTTGCAGGAAGGTCCTTAAACGGACTCAGGAACAATGAACCTTGTTGGAAGAAGTCCCCGCAATCATGATGCAGAAAAGGAATGTCAAAATCTGATGCTTTGGTACGAGGTGGATTTGTGTGCCAATCTGGCTTGGGAACCCAATGAATAAACTGGATGCTTCCATGAGTTAAAGATGGCAAAGCTGGCCCCGGTCCAATCACTAAGGGCTTCCTGAAATAAGTGAAATCAAAACTTTTAGGCACTGGATCGGTGGCAAATCTGTCCATTTGAGGCACTGCGTTGGTTTGCTAATCGATGTACCAATTAAGAAGCAGACACTTGAAGGCCTTCACTAGCGATCTGCATTGCAAATTATTCTGAGGTTCAAATGAAAGGTTTACTGACCCTTTCGATTTTTGCAGGGTTGAGAGGTTGAATTGATCCTTTGAATGGAGATGCTCTACAACGATTTCCTCATCTGTCCAGATGTTGTCAACCTCCGATCCTCAAGTATTGCTTATAGCAACAGCAACATCTTTGCCCATTAGCCTCATCGTCAATGGAGTGGCATTTGGTGACACTTGATCTTCTTTTTCCTTTGGTGAAGTTGTCTTATTCAACCCTGTTTGAAGCTGCAATGACTCATCCCCATGTTTCCCGTACATATCCAAAGAGACGTTCATCAAATTCGGGTCCATATTGAGTAGGCGAGAATGAGCCACATGCCTCTCCGGATTTTGCCAGAAGACATCAGTCCATAGGCCACGAGATTCACAATAATGCATAGGGAACAAGTCTAAATCTCTTGGACATGATCTCTGCACAATGTGATTCTCTTTCAATCTCAAGTCATTCTTTGCATAGCTCGGTAAGATAAGAATTTGTCCGGGAAAATAATCCGAAGAAGCTGATGCCATGCACAAGCCATCTGACTTGTCAAGTACACAACTATTGCTTGAAGTTGAATTCTTTTGAAAGAGCTCACCGCAAGAATATAGAGGCAACCCCTGCAAGTCCTTGTATATATGCTCTTCAGTTGAGGAGCAAGGCCTTGAATTCCAATGATCAGGAAATGTAAATGCACCATCAATCAGACTCTTTGGACGTTGAGGGCATAATTGCTGGTAGATCAAAGGGAGGGCATTAGTGTCTTCCAAGGCAGAAGAGGACTGAAGAGAAAAGCTTCCCACAGGATTTTCATTCAGGAAAAGATGAGATGATGAAGGTTGTGAAAATGTCATTGGACTCCTGGTCATACTCTTTCCACAAACCAACTGACTAGCAATGCCAATGTTGTTGCCCGGAGGACCTTCTGGCATTTGAAAATGTGTGTAGGTAACTTGGTTTCCTGTCATAGGGGTAAGAGATCTCGAATTCTCCAAAGTTGTTGAATCATCTATCACCATTTTCTTCCCCCTAGTAGATGTATGTATATCTTCATAACAATTCAAAATTTGGCAGGTGGAACTGGCTTCTGTCGTCAACAGCCCTTTCCTACAATTGTAAGGACTAGAATGTTCTGGACTCGAATGATTTTCAGCATTGCTTGGCTCTCGAGTATCAGTTAAATGCTCCTTCTCTACAGTGACTAGTGCATGATTTCCACCTCTGGGACCTTCATCATCGCCACTAGTAAGTTCAACAAAACTAAAATCTTCATCACTTCCAGTTAACTTATCCACACCTGGAGCAAACAAAGACAGGCATGCAACCAAATAAAAATTTTGGATTTTCTCTCGAATGAGAATTACATTTTCTGTAAAATGCAATCAATCATTACCTGCACATCTCACGGACCCATCTGACTGCTGAATGCTTGAATTTTGCTGACTGCCTTGTACTTCAACATTATCCAAGAATTTCACATGCTTTTCCAAGTGAAGTGCTTTCCCAGAACTTGAATCACTAACCATGAATTTCCCTTGTTTCTTTAGAATGCCACGGATGGGAACATCTAAACTGTTCTGCCTTTTATGAAATTCAGAAGGCATAATTGCTTCAAGATTATTGTTATGTGGAGAGGACTTGAGTCGTGGCTTCTTTCTGCAGACTCTACCATAAAAAATACTGCTTGTATAGATTTCAAAACACGAGCCATTCAGGTTTCTTGTCCCATTAGAAGCAGTTTTCCCCTTAAGTTTACAAGAATTCTCCTGTGACAAAATTGAGAAGGAAAGCCAAATCAGCTAAATCAAGCCAAATCTTCAAATGTTCTTATACCCATGCAAGTTAGAATTCAGTAATATTTAACTGCTAAAGTGAAGCCACAGTTTCGTACATAAACTTAAGAATACTTTAGTTCACTTGTGCCGACAAGAAAATTATATTTAGCATTTAAATGCTTATATCACAAAATATCGGCTGATGACCACATAGATGCAGACGTCACCATCATAAACCCTGACCATCCTTGATCAAGTCAGCTTTCAAGATATTCATTTCACATATGTTTGGACAGACATTCTTAGTTTAACATATAACAACAGGCTATTCTCAGGTTACATATTTTATATTTCAAAATTTTCATTATTAATTGGATATCATATTATGAGTTGTATCCGAACAATACAAAATGCATTCTCAAGCAATAGTTTCAAGATTAAGCAGGATAAGTAAGCATGCATTTGCTCCATGGGGAGTTAAATAATATGTCAACATATTAATCATTCCAAGGGTCTAATGAGCCCACAGTTTGTGCAATTTTAGCTTAATAGGATGAATACGGCTTACTGGACTCGAATGACCCCATCCGTAGTTCCTTACATATGTTTCTACAAACTCAGAAGTAGCATAAAATAATGAGATAATGCAAGTTTAGCAGATGCATCATCTTTTGATGTTTGCAAGTACCATACAACAAAGTTCAAAGAGCAATCCTCACTTCACCTAGAATTAAAAGTAGAACGATTCCATTTGAGATCTATGTTAGGCGCTGGAGTTTGATGATATTTTGATCTTTGTAATATTAATGTGTACTCTGTTGATTAGTTGATTAATGCAATATATCAATTATAAAAAAAAAAGTTCAAAGAGCATAAACACATAAACGAATCGATGTGGCATGATAAATGGTGACATGATCTGTCTCATTTCACTTGATAAAACAACAGTCATGGTTTTATTGTACAAACCAACATCATCACAAGGCCACTTCGAGTAGCATCAGAATGAAGGCAAATTTCTGACTACTCAGACCTGGAAGATCCAACTGATTAAGAATGGCCACGAAACACCAACTACGAGAGAGTTGTTGATCAAATTAAGGAAAGTCAATGCGGTTGATTCCCATGACAAACAATTTTATCAGCCCTCCGATCAGCATCAGAAGGACAAATGCTACAATTATTAGCTCCATAAAATTATCACTTTCTAGACAGAAAGGAAAAAAGGGGGATAGAGGAGTCTCTGCCTCCCCTCTGAGCTGATCAGCCTTACCGTATGTAAAGCTTTCCTCAACTTTATCTTTATAGCCCTACGCGTCACAATTCAATACAATTACAAAGCTTTGTTAAAATTGGATTTCATGCAGGGAATCGAATACCCAATGAATTTGGAGACGTGTAAGTTGTGAATTGAAGAAATTCAATCAATAACAACCAGTTGTCATACACATATAAAACTAAAAGAATCAGATGATAAAGAACCTTCACTCGATTTTCGGGTAAACAAAATTCAAAATCAAGTACTCAATAACCAGCATCAACGATATTTTATGGCGCAAATGCATACCTCAAATGCGATACATGTGGGCTGGTGATTCTTCTTCTCCCTTGTCCTCTTCTTCTTCTTCTTATTCTTCTTGAACTTCGTGTTATGCACAGGTAGAAGGTGAGATTTTTCGAGCAGATTCTTTTTTTCCTTGTTATTTCTCTTGTTCTTTGTGCCGATTGAATTGGAATTTCTGCTGCTAGACGCCCTTCGGATTCGACTGCTGTTCAACTTCTTTCCGGCTATTTCAATCTGCGGCGCCACAGCAATGATCTCCACGATCGACCGCCTTCTGGGAGCTTTCGATTTTGACTTTGCCCTATGCTTCATCTTCTCGCTCGAGAGGCAATTGCCAGCGTGAGCGGTTAAGGTGGATGCGATGGAGGGAGTTTTGAGGCCGCCGCTCAGTGAACAGCCCAGGGGAGGGACCTCCAACACCTCAGCTGCTGGGACGTCGACATCCGCTTGAATCGCAGCGTCGAAGGAGCTGACGTGGCACGACCGAGCAGCGTCCAGCTCGTGTAGCCACCAGCGGAACTTGGTGACGGTGATCGGAGGGAGAAGGGACCCAATCTGCTTCTTGTCGATGTCTCCAGCAAACGGCCACGATTGGGCCACGTTCTCGCTCCTCATCTTCGACGCGTACTCCCTGCCACACCGGATCACGTCACTCAGCCGCACTTAAAGATGCAACTTCAGGAAACGAGAGGAAGCCAAATCGTCATCACATGCAAGGTTGGTAGAGAACTTACCGGATGGAGAAACCCTCAAATGCGACTGCCATGGTTGCAGACAGCGATGAACTGGGAGAGAGAACGTGATGTTGTTCTCGTAGAGGGACGGGTAGCTCGTAGCCGACGATGAAAAGTTTGAGCTGAGAGTACGGATTTCGAAGGCTACCTGACGTGCTAGGGAACTGTGCTGCGCGTGGGTGAGGAAGGAGAGCGCGGGGAGAGGGAGAGAGAGGGAGAGAGAACACGAACTAGAAGGAGACACATGCGAGCATGGCGGATGTGAAGAGAAAGAGAATCCTGACGATGGATATGAGAGATGAAGACAGCATCTCAGGGGCTCCCATTGACGAAATGATCTACAGTGCAGATGCAGAGGAGTTGAGAGAGAGAGAGAGAGAGATAGAGAGAGAGAGAGAGAGAGAGAGAGAGGTGGGTTTCGAGTTGATAGCTTTACCCTTCGCCGAATTTATGACAGAGAGTGACCGATGTGGGCCCTACGCCTTCCAACGGCCTTTCCTCCGACGATGGGGAGGAGGAAAAAGCAAAGCGGGTTCGCACTGAGCTGCCTGTTTAACGAAAATATTTATAGCCATAATAACTCGTAAAACAAGCAGGATTTTATTATTTATTAATTAAAATTTTTAAATAAATATAAATTAAATTTTCTATAACTTTAGTGATAATATATAAAATATTATCATATCAATTCACCGTCTAATAGATGGGAGAAGATGGATTTAATTTATTATTAGATATTTTTTTTTATTTAATTCTAAATTCTATTATAAGATCAAGTCCTTCTCTTGTAATTAAAGAGAAACTTACACCAACCGGTTCATGCATGAGATTTTCACTACTCCTTTTAGTGGGTCTTACCCAAGTTTAAATCAATTAGAGATCACGGTATTTATAATGTTAATGTAATACACATTAATAAAGACTTTATGTATCGATATTTTCTTTTTCTTATTCAAACTTTTTACCGAATTTATGTTATCAAAAAATATTGAACATTTTTTGGATGGGAAAGTTAGTAGTTAAATGGAAATTTTAATGGCAAGAAGAAATTGGCAAAAACTTAATTGATATGGATTAAATTTTTTTTTCATTTTTGTCACAGTTAAGATTAAGATTAAGATTTAAGTGGGGCAAAATAGAAACCATGGAAAGATGAGGGCTAACAATGTCATTACACAAAATATCACAAAAAGGTCGCCGTGGCTAACGCACGTGTTACATCATCGTACGGAGTAAAGGGGGCCCGAATTGAGGTCCTACTACATTTTCGCTTTCGAGTCCGCAGACTAAATCTCCACTCGCAACTTTTGGCGCGTGACTCTCGCCCATATTTTCCGAAACTCTCTGTGATCGCAGACGTAGTTCTAACCAACTCTGTTAACTATAATTTTTTTTAATTTTTAAATTTAAAATTGACATATGATTTAAAAGAATATTAAATTATTTTAATTAAGAGATGGTCAGCACACAACTGCTTTGGTCAAACGTATGGAAGCAGCAATTAGTTTTATGGTACTGATGTTGGTCTGGCTCATTCAAATAAAAATGGCATAGCTACGGCTTACTAATTATCCTTCCCTATGCATTGGAAAAGCAAATTACGAACACATTCACGATTATAAAATAGCTGTATGTATAATTATGTATTTATATTTGTTGGGTTACGAAAACAAAACTTTAATAAGGTACATATACGTATATGTAGACACACAAACACACGTGTCTGTTCTTCAAGAGTGGAATGTGCGAGGAATAGTGCACAGTGCTGAGAACTGTTACCCCACGCCTGCTAGCTATCATATCTCAAGCTTTTCTTATTCACAGATAATCATCTGAAGTTTTTGAATCAACGTGTGAAGGTTGATCATCTGTATATGCTCGGTGAAACATCAATATATGGTTGATACGTCAAAGGGTTTTGGTAATGGTGATGTTATGTAACCACAATATGTGAGAGCTCAGTGGCTCATTGTTGGTGTCGACCGTATCAGTTGGTCACTGAGCTCCAAAGACTAAGGTTTTAGAGTTCATGAGAAAACAAAATCAATTCAATTCCAAAGAGTTATCGTAAGAGTTAGGGTTTTATGAAATGCCATCAGTTAGAATTTAAAGTTTTCGGTGAACTTGAACAAATTTGTATGATTAATTCTATGTAACACGCCGTACTGTGCCACGACTGGCTGGCAAGGTAAAGTTGTACAACTGGTGAAGACAGAGTCGAGGAAATTATTTAGAGAGTACGAAGCTCATTAAATTAACCCCCCAAAAAAAAACAGACAGACAGCGTAGTGATACCATCGAAGTTTTGGTCGAGAGGATATGATAAAGTAATCCTTCCCTGTCTGAAGTACTAGACAATGGCTAAATTTCTGAAACTTGTGACAGGAATCAATCACAAATCAATGTTCCACTGTCGAATTCGAGAGGTTTGACTAGTGTTCTGGAGTCTTTTCACGGGAAATGCATAGTTGGTAACAACATGCATATGTCCTTAAATCCACATGCTGGGTGGACGGTGAGATCACCCGCCATACATAACCATAACCTGCTTGAGCTAGGGTTTCAAGAAAAGACATATGTATGTACATACATATATATATATATATATATGAGTAAATTATTAACTCGTTCTTGCTAGAATCTGTACGCGTGGCAAGCACATCATCTGACCCGTTAAAACTTGTTCCTAATGGGGTAAGGCTCGTGTATAATATTTATTACAAGCAAGATCATATACAACACTAGGTTAGAGATTGATTTCGCTATAGCTACTAGAAGCAAACATTGTACGTACATTGATAGCTCGTATGACACTCGAGAGCGTCACGAGACCGGGAAAAGAAGACGATGAAACTACAGTCACATTGTTGACAGCCAGTTCTCTGGAGATGATCAATCAATCTACTGTCCACTATCCTCTTTCATTGGACCTCAGCGGGGAAGGATCGTAGAGATTGTTCTTGGATTAGCTACGAACTCAGCTTGAACTTTCGATGAGGAGTAAATTCATCCTCTTTTCTGTTTCGGATTTTCTGATTCTCCATTGACGTCCGGGGGAGTCGGGAGCTCTTGACTAAATGGGCCGTCCTATTTCACTATATGGGCCTAAAATGGGCCTAGGCCCTCTAAGACCAAGCCTTTCTCACATAGTATCTTTCCAGGGCTAACACACAAGCCCAGCTCTCTCTCTCTCTCTCTCTCTCTCTCTCTCTCTCTCTCGTGCATGAATGTGCCTGCAAAGTAATTAACGGAGGGCGAGCTCGACTGGACTGGCACCTATTTTCTCACTCCCGGCGAGTGATTCGGATCCGTGGAGACTTCTCCATCATCCGCCATCTTTAACTGGTAAAACTCCCTCTCTTTCTCTCTCCCTCTCTCTGTTCGTGTGTATAACCATGCTCTGACTTCGTCTGCTGATCTGGTGCCAGGGCTCGGTTGAGATTAGTTCCTGTTAACGTCTGTCGCTTCGGTCGACTAGATTGCGGTGTTGCTTCTAATTTGTCCATGGCGGTGGTCGGTCAATAAATCCTGCTTGCTCGCTTAGAATACTCTGTTCGACAGCTTCTACCGAGATTGTCGTCTAGGATTTGGAGCTCCGATGGAATTATTTCGACAATATTCTGTTAAACTTGCTCGGATTGCTCTCTTCGTCTCTTTTCGCACCACACCAATCTTGCAGTTGGATATTGATACTGTTCCTTTACGTTATGTGCCCTCTGCGTTCACTATGCAGACAGATCGAGTTGGTGGTTTCTTCCTTCAGTTTCATTCTTATCGGGGGATGTCTGTGATTCACTCTTTCCGTCACAGAACAAATTAAGAAAGCAAACGAGAAATAGAGTCTGTTTCTTGAATGCCTGAGATTAATTGTTTGCTTTGTTATTATATTTTTGCATCACGGCATAATTTATAGTTCCACTAAGCATAAAATCTTATTGATTTCATCACCATGTCATTTTTGAGACTGCATGTTTCCATTTCCGCTAAATTTGTGGCTCTTCGTAACAGTTGGTGGTTTTCTTTGTTGCCTTTACCTGTAGGTAAGGTTCGTGTCCTTTTAATAGACCACGGGAAGTGTGAGGCCTGATCTTCCTTGCCTTCTCTTGTAGGTAAGGTTCATGTTCTTTTAATAAAGACTACGGGATAATCAAGACCACGAATCGTAGAGTGAATGCCTTAGAGAATGTCGTGAAGCCAGGGCTAGAGAACACCATTAGCTACATTAAGGGAGAGTTAGATGAGCTTGAAAGAGAGGACTTCTTTCGGTTGAAGAAGATTCAGGGTTACAAGAAGAGGGAGATTGAGAGGCGGCTCGCATCTGGCCAAGCAATTCGCAGGAGAGCAGTTTGTGGAGAAGCTTTCATTGCGGAAAGGGATTTCAGTAAACTCGGCTCACAATCTGTTGTCTGCAGCAACGGAGAAGGATGAGGATATAATCTTCTGATAAGATTGATAAGGCTCGAGCTATCCTTTCTCAGATAATATCTTTGATTGGGCTCTGCAATGTTTCAGTCTCAGAAGCTTCACTGTAATGAATAAGGGCTTTTATGTATGTTTTTCTTTTTAAATATTCGGCGGGCCTCTAGGATTAGACCCTGTAGCCTCGGTTCTTGAGTATGTAGATGGTAGCATCCATCGAGTTATTTATTGTTTCATTGCTCTCCTGCTTCTGGATGACATGCCCAGCGTGATTTCTCGGCCATTCCTCTGTATGCTCTGGAAGATGAGATTCCGATGTACTTTTCCTATAAATTGAAACATGGATCAGATGTTTTTATACATCGATTACTCACTTCGGTCAGTCGGTCTTGTTCTGGCTAAGTAAATCACTTGCATTTTTCACGCTTCTGAGTTGAATTGCACTGTGAGAATGTTACAGCTGTTAAGTCAGAATGTGCTTGAATATCGGATGTGGGCACCGAAGCTACAGTTCTTTTCTGGAAATTTGCACACGCGCACACACACAGAGGAGCAGCAGCAGGAAATCAAACTTAAAAAACATGCTTCATACGACAATATTTGATTTTCCGATGAGCTGCTAAAGATTAACATGACGTTTAGCATGCCGGTGTAACAGACTTAGAATAGCAAGACCACACAGCAACATAACATCCGCCTGTAATTGCAGAGTGTATAATGTCTCTCAAGTGTAATAGAAGAATGTATATATATGAGGGTGTATATGTGAAGCCTCAGAAGACTCTCAGAGCTTTGGAACGATGACTTGTAGGAGTCCATCCCTGCATCAACCCGGAAAAAAAAAAAAAGGTCCCATGAAGAACTAACGTTCGAAAAACAACTTGTCGAGTTTCTTGGCATTTCAGGAAGAACTTAGGTGGAAATACGGTGGTTGTTTCTGCTGGATGAGAAGCTTTAATCAGAGCCATTTTCTTAATTTTTGCTGCTGGTTTACGTGAAGATTATTGAGTTAGGCTTCGCCTTGAGTAACTGTCATGTAAAGCAACTAATAATCTAACGGATTGGGATAGATTTATGGCCAGAAAAATCAGAGTAACTTCACATATTCGTATCAGTGGAAACTTTATAACTTACAGGAATTCAGCTGAGACATTGTCCTTGTTGACTCCGTCGGGGAGAGGCCAAACGACCTGGTATGGACCCTGCAGGATCTCTCTCTTGTGGTACGACGATATCGAATTGCTGGAGAGCCCTGCAAGTTTCCAGCTCTGCACTGATCGTTTTCCCCTCACGACCAAGCTGTTTGGACAAAACCAGGGTTAGGTCAGTGAGATCACTGATGTCGGAACACGTTCTGAAGATTTACAACAGACCAGTTTGCTTCATTCTAACTATCCTTTTTGGTACGCGGAATCGGGATGACAAATGCGATACTGCTGCCTAATATATTGATGATATACCAAACTTTTCGGGTTAGGACTGTTAAGTTCTACAGATACGGATGACATCTTACTTCCTGTCGTTAACTTCCACCCGGATATCCTTGGCGCTAACACCAGGAATTTCCACAGTGAGAACATAACCTCGCCCTGATTCGGCAACATCCATCCGAGGGGACCATTCGATTCCTGAAGCACAAGGATGAAACATCACAGAGATCAGTCAGTAGGGATAAGAAGCCATATAGTGAAAAGTGAATGATCCCGACTGACCATTAGCTACAGGAAGAGATGGATTCCTGGGAGGTAATCGCTTCGGGCTGGTCATTCTTCTATTCGGGCGGGCAAACTGAGGCATCGGGGGCTCCGGCAAAGTCAGGCTGCAGCCCTGTGCCACAGGCTGGACTAAGCCCATCCTCGGCAAGTTAGGATCCACCCTTGTGGGCCGAGAAAATAACGGTGGTGTCCTGTATGCGCCGCAAGATCTCTCAGAGCCGGAGCACAAGACAGTAGCAGCAGGCTGAGCCGAACTAATACCCTGCGGGTGACATTTTCCGATCAAGAATCAGGGAGGAACCGAATCATTCATTGAGAAAATATCACTTTTTGTATAGTGGAACATATGTCGGTAACATTCCTAGACGTTTCCATTTTTGCCCCTGACCTGTTCAGTTGAAGAAGCCTGCCTCATGAAACAAGCTTGCGCACTCGAAGCTTGCCTTGCGAACAACAGTTTGCTGTCATAACGTCGGGTTCCGCAGTTCAAACTGCCGCTGCAGTTCTGCGACAAGAAATTGGAGCGAAGAAGAAGCCAGAGAACAGAAAAATCAGCCACAAAAGGCGTTAAACCTCTGGCAGGGGTATGGTTTCAATATGAGCAATGCATTAGTTACCGCGTTCAACTCATTGAACGCAGCTCGAACAAAGAAAAAGCTGGGTAAAATGTGACTTTCAAGGTATGCGCCAGAGATAGCATCCCTTCGGAAGGGCTTACAGACTAAAACCGTAGCAGCCAAATGAAAAACTGAGAATCTAGGTATTTACCATGGGAAGGATCTGCTGGTAATTTGACGGAAAGTCCTCGCCGGCAATGAAATGGCTGGCTATGGCACTCACCCTGCGTCTCGCAACCTCGGCCTCCATCGATAGGCTGTCCGAAGATCTCAGATACACTTTTCCGGTGATAAAAGTGCTTTCAGGAATCCTTTGAAGAGGATAAGGTCCATGATGCCGCTGGGTGGATGCGATTATAAGGAGTTGGGGAGTGAGCTTCGAGGGCGGAGATATTTGCTCGTGGAGGAGACCTTTTGGCCTGCTGGGACATAGAAATATCTAACCCCGCAGCCCAAAATATCATACGTTAGACAAGTATTTTTTTTGTCCACGTGGCATGACGCATGTGTCACTTTTTGTGTCACTGAACTTTAGACTTTGGACCAATCTGGTCCCTGCATGATTCCATTATGACATTTTTCACCTGGATTTTTCCTCTAACCCGTACCCGTTATGTAAAATTCCTCATGCCCTAAGGACTCAAAAATTGACTCCACTGGGTTATCATGATAATATCTTCTTTAATCGGATCAATTATATATGCAAATATAAAATAAATATTATTATTAGTGACATATGATTCTATGATCTAATAAAATGAGAGAAATATAGCCATTCGGTAGGAATTGCTACCAGGGAAGGAACTCCCTTTCTGGCCTGGCATCAACACCGGCCCAAGTTGAAGCAAGAGCCATATTGCTCGCACTGCAAGTAACAAAAGCAAAAGGGATGGCATCCCATCATCATCTCTTTAGATACAAAATAAGTAATCACATTTATAAATTCTTCATATGATTGATTACTTATAAATTCTTCATAGGTATGTTTATTATTTTTTATTGAAATTGTATATTTTTTATACTAAATATTAGATATACTATACTGTTAACTTTTTTTATTGTTGTATTTTTTGCTGGATCCCAAGGGAGCAGAACAAAGTAGCTCATAGTTTATGCTCAATGGGTAAAACGAAGTGTTAAATGACTCTGGAAGAGAGCTAAAACCAAGTCCGATATGGGGAGAAAAAAAGATTGGGGTTGAAGTAAGGTGGCCTCATTGTTACAACGCAAAAGTGCAGGGACCAAGAAAGGGATAAAAGAAGAAATGCATAAATCCATCGGGCTTGGTCTCACCCCCACCAGGCTCGGGCATGGGCTGGGCCAAGTCCCATTTTCATATGTTGCCGCGTCCTGTCAGCGGTCAACCACACCATCAAATGAAATTATATACATAATATCTAAAAGAACTTAGTTTAGGGTCAGTTGGTATGAATAGTGAACATTTTATTCAAGGCCGTGATTTTTATTTTTTGAATTAATAAAATTAATAATTAAGAGAATTTTATATCAGATTAATTTGAATATGAATGAATGATGTTCAAATTTTGGAAGTTGGAGGATGCATACCAAAACAGTTGGTCAAAGCCCTCTTGTTCTTCTTCTTTTTTATTTTGTTTTTTTTTGCCAAAACAACAATGGGAGTAAGAACTTTGAAAAGTCAGAGCGAATGGACCATTAACTACAGAGAGCTTGCATAGTTGGTGACAATAAGGGTCAACCTCAATCTACCCTCCTCCTACCACCACTTTCTCTCTCTGCTTCCATTTTCTTTGCTCCCTTCATCCCTTTTACATTTGCTCTGATCTCAGGACCTCCATTGAATCAGAGCACTGGTCGTCTCTCTCAAGTTCTGTCTGCTGATCCTTCGATTTTGGGTTGTGACTGCTTCTTCTAAAAATCCAGTCTTGTTTGCTTCTTTGCTGTTTCGCGTTATTCTGAGGCAAACCCAAGAGCCCAATTTGTTGACTCCGATCCAGATACCTCTCTTTCCTATTCTGATCGGACGATTGGATCCGTCTTTGTTCTATTGGAGTCGTACAAGCTGTCCATTAGTTTTTTTGTTTCCTAAGTGGCTTTCAGGAGATTGCGGACACGAGAATCTAGTTTGGTTCGATTCAATTCACCTCAGCTTTTGTGGAAAGGGTTCCTTTTTTGGATGTGAAGATCAGATCAATTGTAGGAAGGAATCCCTTCTTCTGCAGTAAATGGAAGAATCACAGAGCAAGGCGACTGCGCCAGCTCCTTTCCTTGTCAAGACGTATGACATGGTCGATGATCCTCAGACAGATTGCCTCGTGTCGTGGAGCGAGAGCGGCTACAGCTTCATCGTCCGGAACCCACTGGAGTTCTCGGATAAGTTGCTTCCTCAGTACTTCAAGCACAACAACTTCTCCAGCTTTGTCAGGCAGCTCAACACCTATGTAAGATTTTACCTTGTGGCTCTTGCACCCCTTCTCTGTTGCTGTTTTAACTTTGGTGATCATTTGTTAGTACTTCTTTTAATCCTGTGTAATCCGTCTGGGTATCGTGATCTCTATTTTGTGCTGGAGTTTTGATAAATCATATTGATACTCCACCGTTGTCCCAATTGAAATTGATGACTGCTCTCTCTCTCTCTCTCTCTCTCTCTCTCTCTCTCTCTCTCTCTCTCTCTCTCTCATTTAAGTTTGTAGCGCCTCCTTAAATATGAGCTTACTCCCTTGACATTTCTTGCTTATTTTGATGAAATCTCTACTGCAACCCTCTAACTTCTTCTGTGACAGCAAGTGGAAAGTTGGAAAATTCTCCTTCTTGTATCTTCCATTGATTCAATCCCCTTTTTTTGTCTCTGTTTTGTTTATGCACGATTTTGCCGGAATTTATACGAGGTGGATTAAATCTAATGGGTAATTCGGGTTGTTTTGGAGCAGGGGTTCCGTAAGGTGGATCCGGACCAGTGGGAATTTGCAAATGAAGAGTTCATAAGGGGCGAAAAACATCTCCTCAAGAACATTTACAGGCGAAAACCGATGCACAGCCACTCGAACATGCCACTGACAGATTCCGAGAAGCAGGTGTATGAGGATGAGATCAGGAGGTTGCGGCATGAGAACTTACTCCTCCACTCGGAGCTCCAGAGGCGCCATGGAGAAAACCCTGCAGGCATCCAGCTCCAGATACAGTTCTTGGCTAAGAGATTGCAGGAAATGGGAAACAATCAGAGACGGGCGGTGGCATTTCTAATGGAACAAATGAGGAATCCTAGATTCCCTACCACTCTCATGGATCAATCTGATGCTCCAGGCAAAAGGAGAAGGCTACTTGAATTTGATCAAATGGAACTCAACAAACATTCCAAGGAGAGCGGGCCAGCCATGGCGTTGGACTTGAACTCTGATGAGAGGTTGGAGGATTCTCTGGATATACAGGATAATTTTCAACAAGGAATCAGACAAAAGATGGCCGTCGAAGATAATGATATCGATTTGTCATCAAAACCTCCTTCAGTGATTGTTCCCATGAACGTGGAATCCTCTGGAGATTCTGAGAGGAATATCCACACCTGGTCACCTCGATCAGCTCCATCTTCTTCTTCCAAGGATCTAAGGTCGATGTCACCAGAACTCTGTCTGTCTATTGACCAACCAGAAAGCCCGACAGCATCATCAGTCTATCTCAACATTGACATCAGTCTCAATTCTTCAGTGATTGATGTTGATTCAGAGCCGTGCAATAACAAGGTTACTGATATCGAGAAGACTACGAGTGAGCAGATGAGGGAGAAGAACCCCGAGGCCCCGAAGGAGATGAATGACATGTTCTGGGAGCAATTCCTTACAGAGAGGCCTCGACCATCTGATTCTCAGGAAGTCCAATCTGAGAGGACGGATGGGATCAATGAAGCGAGCGAGCCGGCTAGTCATGGCAAGTTCTGGTGGAACCCACACTACATTACCGACTTCTTGAAGCAAATTGCCAACCGTCCATTGGATGAGAGGACGTGAAGCTGGTTTGGTTTCTTTCGCCTTATCCATATTCAGTGTGTATTTTTATAGTGTAGGATTAAAGAGTTGAGTGCTGCTGGACATGTCTTCTGCTAATGTCACCAATACACAAACTAGTGAGTGCTCTATATTTGATCAATAATAGGCTTTGTAATTTTGACACCAAATTATTTAGTAATTAGTGTATCTCACTGTATTCCTAAGTTCGTAGCCACTTATTGTTATTACTAGAAGTCACTAATACATTTGTTACTCTTCTCTTCTGGTATGCCCACAAGCTCGGATCTACTTCATTCACAAAACTCGAATACTTGGCATGAACACCAAAAATATCTGTTATAATAATACCCCTAATTTTGCTTTGAGGGTGGGAGTGTTTTCCTAGCAGCGTTGTACTTCCCGATATGGCACGTGCCATGCCAATGATCTGGTCACTTAAGCTGTTCTGTGGCTCGAGCCATATTTATTTATCAGATAGAACAGATTGTTGTGTTTAGGCCGCATGCTCATGGTCTCATCATTTGACAAGCCATGATAACGTTGCACATACTTTGTCACTACTGCTGTTTGTTCTGCAGAAGTGAAGAAATTAAAAGAGAGTGTGCGTGAGCATGTTGATTTAACTTGAATGGAGCAGTCAAGAGGGCGATTTTCCAGTTTGAATGTCAAACTTTCAGACTCAACAATCCATGTACAGATAACTGGGTGTTGGATGGGTCATTGAGGTCCGTATGCCATCAAGTCAGGGCATAAATGGTGAGATTTTCGCGGAAAAGAGCAATGCAACTCTGGCGGTTCATGAAACAAGTGATGAAACCATTCCAGATTTTCCCATTTGAGGATTCCCGTCTAGTTTGGGTTTCCATCTCTACCTCGGGAGTCTCTCTCCTGTCACGAGATAAGTTCTAAAGCTGTTCCCTCTGGGAAGATTTAGACAGTGTCGAGATCGTATCTACAGGCAATAGTCAAGTTCTTCAATTTATAGAGAGGTGAGGTTGGCGGGGAACCATGGCTCAGGTTCTTTATACTCGACACAATGTTCAAGTTCGGGACAAATGCTTTGTCGGTGGCAAGCTGCTGCAGTGACCCTTTCGTAAGAGATTGCAACTCTCGAGGCTCACAAGACATGAAAGTGGAAGGAGAAGATGAGAGCTTCGAGATTCAGAGGTCAAAGATGCACCCCAAATGATTAATTAGATCATATATTCTATTTTGTCTATACTTGTACGGGTGCTATCTTGCTGATCGGTAATTGCTTGTATGGATACATCTACCATTTGACAGAATTATTTCATAACATTTAAAAAAAAAAACTTAATATGCATTCAGATATGCAACATTTACTTAATTGGGTTAGGTTTTGAGTTGATCGGGACACGTACGAGGGGCCATACGGTGACATGAGAGCAATTCCCGTCTCGTGATGAATTTACGTTATCGTCTAGCGAACATTTGCACGGGGCGTCCTACCACACAGCTCGCTGATCCCATGGCGACCAGGAAGAACAATCTCACAAGAAGTCCATGGAGACAGAAGGTCGAACTCGAACAGCTGAAATGGAGAAACCTTTGACGGTTGTCTCCAAACGGTTTGGATGGTTGGCGTCTTCACGTGTAATAGGCCCACAGCTATTCATATTTTTATCGGCCCCAAGCGACACGACAGCCTCAGAGATCAAGATTAGCACGGGCATGAATAAAATTGGGGAGGGGTGATTTGAATTTTGAGGACAAGTTGAACCAAGGAGGAGGATCCAAGTTTGAGGAGCTAGGCCGGCCGGTTGACACCACAGCAGCAAAAGGGCGGTTGATGAGTCCACATATCAATATACACGAGCATCCTGCTTTCAACTCGAGATATCGGTCTTATAAAAGGCCCTCAGGAAGAGGGAGAACTTTTGGGATGACAGCCAATGAAATAGGTAAAGATATAGCATAGATCAATACATATGCCTCTCGATATGGGTACAATACACAGGCAAAACGGCCATCCCATAGTCGGGAATGGAAGAAGAAGAAGAAGAAGAAGAAGAAGAAGAAGAAAACGAAAAGAAGAGGCAAAAGAAGGGGAGAGCAATGAACATGGAATTACATAGTGTTCAATGACGAAGCAACAATTCGCGAGGCTGTCATGGCAGTATGATGTTCGTTCCTCAAAGAATAAACCAACTAGCAGCTTCTAAAGTAGCAAAAAACATGGCAATCCTCTAACCAAATAATGCATAGAGATTCGCTGCTGAAAAGCCGCTTACTGTCAAAATTTTGCTGTCATTGCAACAAAACCACTTCAATTCTTGCTCCAAAAATTATATTGTATCAACCAGAGAAGAGAAAAGCTGAGACACCTCGGCTCCACCAGAGCAGACCTGAAATCAAGATATGTCCAAGTTAAACAGAGCATCTCCAAGAAACACACATCACATGATGAGTGAATAGAAAGGGCATGCATACTGCTTACACAACTCTTAAACGGGAAAAAGAAAGAAGAGCTCCGCATGAAAGCCATATAAGAACCAGTAGAAGCACAAAACCTCAAGTTTTCCAAATGAAATTTTACTTTCTTGAAAAACTTTCATAAAACAAAACTAGAAATACAGAATCTCAATATTACGTACTTAAATTTCATTGAACCAAATTATGAGAGTATGTGCAGCAATCACGTGGCATCTTCATGCTCCTCCATCTCCTCAAGAATAACGTATTTAGCAGCAGTATTTCTGGAAGGCAATCCTTTCCCCTCCTCTTCATTGCTTTGATCTTTATGCAACTTCTGATATCTGTAAACATGCGATACAATATGAGAGGTGATCAAGTCCGATGAAAAACCATAATCTTGAAACTATGATGCCTAATCTAGAGCAGAACACAGTGTACACTCAAACTTCTAGACCATCAAGAAAGGATAAATCATGAAATCATATCCAAAATGCATCATTCAGCCCACAGACCATATTTTGAATCTATGAACAAAGAGAGCAAAGGAAAGGACTAAAAATTTGAAACAAGAAAGATAAATCAAAAGCGCCCTAGTTGGAGTAGGAAATTTTACTTAATTCAGCGAGGGAAAAAAAATTAGACCACTGAAGATGCAACTACTTACCGATGGAGGAACAATATCATCATTTTCTTTCAATGACTACAAAAAACATAACAGAATTGAACCTTCACTTACTTGTACCAATTGAAAAAACTGACACCTATCATAATTGTCAAGAGACCAAGTCCTTTCAACCAGGTAAACTCATCATGAAAGTAGAAGACTGCCACCTGCAAAGGAAAAATACACTAGTAATCTCCAATCCACAGCTTTCTCTATCATTATTTTTGTTCTTTGTATTGGCAAAAAAATATTTCTCCCAATGAAGCATTTGGCATCAAGTAAAATAATCATTTAAGAAAGCTGCCATGCAGTGCTCTTGAAAGGAACATCACATTATGAAAGACGATACAACAGGAAAATTGGAGGTTCAAAATTCTAACTCAATATTCAGCATCAAATAAAAATGTCAGATCCTTTTTGATAGTCAAAGAACAGCCCAAATAAACATACCAATATGGTGACTGCTTCCTTGACAACACCAGCAATTGTCACTGTAACAGCACTAGTCACTGAGACAAGTATATATTCCGTTAAAACCTGCCATAAAAGGACAATGGCAACACAACCTTAGCAGTTTCAGTAATCGAAAAGATACAGAGAAGAAAAGAAACCTGCAAAGAGAATGCTAAAAAGAGTCTTGGACTATATTCTTTACCATAAAGAAAGCCAAAGTTCCACCAAGAAGCATCAATAAGCAACTTCGCATGACATGCCAGGAATTATTGAAGTAATTGTTCTTTCTAAATTCCTGCCATGGATCCAAAGCAAGAGAGAGAATAGCAGTTGCCATAGCCATCACTGGAGTAACATAGCCCATAAATGTAATTGGATCTTTCAACCCTGAAACAGATGAGCGGAGGCATCATTAGGATGGTCCATTTCCAAAACAATTCTGAGCTCCATCGTCAAATAATACAGGTTTTATCAAACTGGGGGAGTATTTTAGATTAGTACAAAATTGCAGTAGTTGTTACTTTTTCCAGCACAAGACCAATAAGCAGTTATCACAGAAAGTTGTCATTTTGTCCTATATGAAAGCACAGCATAAAGAAAATTGGCCACTTGCGGCTGTTTCTTCATGGAACTTACTTAAGCAGAAGCAACAGGTTTTGAACAGAACCAAAAAACCTGTAAATAGCATGACACTATTCCAATCCATCAACCATAACATGATTATTAATTTTGTGTAAACTATCAAGTAGCTTTGCCATGTTCACTTGTTTTTAGATGAACTGTACTAGATACATGATGTAAGACTTGCACCAATGAATGCAGACATGGAAAATCAGCAGAAATAACACTTACCATAATCTTCTTTCTTCAATATGTCACAGATTCCAAGGGGCATCAGCGGAAGTCCCAAATGCAAGCCAACAAAACTAAGGTAAGAATAGCCATGAAGGAGAATGCAGGAAGACAAGTATATGAATGAACTCGCAATTAACAGCCAACAATTTATAAATAATTCATCTCTATGAGAGGACCAAAGCATAGTACAATTGACATACCTGCAGGAGTATCTGAGTCATGCACCAGCGAAACCCAGACATAACAGCAGCAAGCATGACAAAGACAAAGCCCCAAAACTCAAATGCTGTCTCCTTTGCAACTGAACACAAGTATCCATGTGAATGTTAGCATGTACACAGCTCACAAGCTTGGCAAAGCATCTTATCAAAAGCGCAAAAGGCATTCTTTTATAATCTAATACATGAGAATAGGAGTATGGGAACATTGTTGGGGAGCAAAAGTTCGACCTCAATTTCTGTTATTAGTTTTGTATTAATAAATCTAGAAAATTCAGACCCCCAGAAGAATATGCATAATCATACACTGTATCTATTATCTAAGCTGCAGTATAGGTTCTTTCACCAGATCTACAGGATCTATAAAGGAGACACTCTTTCTATAAGAACAATAAAAGGATAACGTATTTTAATAGGTTAACTTCTTTCAATTTCTCAAAAACTGCCTCTCTTCCACTTCTTGCTTTCGCCTCTATCTGAGATACAAATTGGAGCAAGTAGTTCATCGCAAAGCAATTAATCTCACTTTGTCATGTATATGCCAAAGTCCAGAGCTGGAACTACATTAAAATTTTCCATGTGCTTATATTATATAAAGTAAAGATGACACTTGATGAAGATCGCAAAACTATTTACCTGATAATAGGATTCCTACAGAGATAATGGAGATGATACCCAAGAGCTTAATGCTTGGGGACTCCAACCTTCAAAGTTCAAACAAATAATTAACCCAAAGAACATGCAAATGAAAAACAGTTGCTTGAAAATATTCACTGAAGGAAAATGCAAAAAGGGAAAAGGATGATTGCGATGCAACATCTTCATTATGCAAGAGAGAAAGTGACATGAGAATTGGCAAACTGCCCATAGAAAGTAAAAATGAAGAAGCCAGTTGTCGCTCCCAGAAGTAAACAGAATGTTTCTTACAAAAGTTTCTTGATATTTGACTAATGCTAAGCAGCCAACACTACACAGAGGTTAGATTCATTGAAAATGGGCAGTTCACTCATGATATGAATCTCAAAACAGCAAATTCTTTTCAGCACCAGAGCAAACAGGAGCAAGAGAATAATTAAGATGGGAGAAGGAGAACCTTTGCCTGGTCTAGAGATGCAAGAAAGTCTAAAAGGGACATTGTGCAGGAAACAGAATGATTCAATTGAAAAATATAGTTAGAAACTGGACATTTAATGGAATAGAAAAGGTTCGATATTATGCTCAGAACAAGGTAAGGCTTTTTTCTTGCACCCCACCCACCTCGATAACAACATCATTACAAGAAACCAATGAAAAACATATGACAATACAATTTGGATGATCACATGTTCATTCACGTTGAATCGATCGAGTAAAGAGATTGAGTGAGGTATCTAGAATTGTACCTGAATGCAAAAGCAAACAATAAGAGAAATATTGGAGCTGCAGATTTACACTGCAAAAATCAAAAGGAGAAAACATAACTTTGATACCAGATATACAATGAACTTACAATAGTTAAATTCATAAAAGCATAATCAAAAAGAACTTCAGAGAGAAAGAACATATTGAAAAATAGAGAGGAATAAAATAACCAACCATGGTGGCAAACGTAACAGAGATGAATACAAGGGAAACATTGCTGAGGTTCACATCCATTGCTGTTGCAAGTGCAGTCGGTACAACTGTTAAAGGCAAATTCCATCTGCCGCATTAGTTCATAGACAGTTAATATATTAATTAATAAGTCATGGCAGTATGTCCTAAGGAGTACAAATGGAAGCCTGATAAATGATGACAACAGCATCAATATAATTTAGTGAGTTTACCTCTTGAAAAATAGTCTTTCCATGACATAGTAATACTACTGTCATGTGTTTTACACCTATACCATATAATGGCCTGTGACAAAACAGCTTGCATCGTGAAGTGGATAGTATTCATCAACAGTGGAGCTGGGAACTTTCCCATGTTATCCCCCAGTAGAGTTTTATTATACCTATAAGAACAAAGAAACAAGGAAAACAAGATAGTTACGACTTCAATTGATGTGAAAAACATTTTGCACGGTAGACTACAAAAGAATGTGTACTTACAAGGTCAAGAATGTGCTGAAGGTGTACCATACAAGTATGAAAAACAATGTCTTGAGCACATTAGCAATTGAGAAGCTCTCTAAATTTTGTGATGACACTTTGTGATTGCTGATACTGGCACAGCCATCTGCACCAACGTCCAGGAAGCTTCTCTCTGCTGTAGGCCTTTCAATATCAAACGGTGCATACTTTTCAGTTGCATCTCCCTCACCAGATATAGAGACATCATCCAAGTGGTGACTTCCATTCACGTGCATGTTTTCAATATAAAGTCTACTTTATAGGTGTCAAGCCTCCGCTAGAAGCCCGTTTTGCAGTCCATGCTATTGAAGAATCGACAGTTCAAGAACAGATCCTTGTACTCTTACAGCTGATCTCTCTTCTGGTCCTTTCAAGTGAATACTGCTGTCCCGATAGCACCGATGTTGGAAAGATGGCTCTCCGTGGAGACCTGAGACTTGGGTTCAGCTCAAAGTGTAACTTTTCTGTGCAATCGACCTCCTTTTAGCCTGATCATATGCTGACATGTCCCTCCAACACTATAGCAGATTCTTCTACACACAGTATAATACAAAATTTTTACTTCATCTGATTGCCATTGAGTCCTACAAGAATCTCTAGTGCGACTCCCTCCAAGATGATCGATGCCCGAGCAGACAAAGCTGTTGATATGACCGACGAATTTCAATCAAGAAGCAACATAAGGCACCTGATACGAGCAATACTATCACTGGACAGCACCAAACAATCGACAAAAGACGTGGTTTCTGCTCACCGGGGAATTGGCACGGGACAGTTGGTTCCCCTTCGGATTTCGAAGAATCAAATGCGACAGGACGCAGAGGAGAGAGAATCCGGACCACCCTGACGGCGCCGGAGCGACAGATTCCGAGTCCGCAGCTTAAGAAAAGCAGAGAGAGAGAGAGAGAGAGAGAGAGAGAGAGAGAGATCAGATCTGATTCTGGTATATAGGCGTTAGGTTATTGCTGAATGAGTCGGTGTCGGTTGCTTACTTTGGGCGTAATTAATCGGCCTGTGGAAGTTGGGCTGTCTGCGTTCACAACGTGTCGTATATATTAAGAAAATGGAATCTTCTTTTTTTTTTTTTTTTGCGGCCGGGGCGGGGGTGCTGGTGCAGGGGAGTTGGCCGAGCGACCGTGTCAGCTCGAGCGTAGTCGGTCTGGTGATGATTCAGGCCCTGTGAGCCGGGTCGAGTGACTATGCATAGGGTGTGTTAGCTCAGAGTAGTGAAGCGGGGGTAAACTTCTTGATGCAAATTGCATAGTCAGAAACAAAACAACGAAAGTTATTTTTGCCCCTTTTACTACAACGTACTATATCCCAAAACATCTGAAGAGATCTACACCCAAGCCCAACTTTGATTGACCACGTACAATATTATCACCCTTGCTCAGAAAATATTTACATGATTAAATTTTGTATTGTTATCTTCACATCCTCTGTGATCTCACCCTGGAATCAGATTCTTGTCTCATGAGAATCTTTCTTCCTTCCTGCCTTCAAAACCAGACGGAGACGTAAAGCAAGGGACAGAGCACAAATGCAAAAGCATGGTGGGGACATAAATCACTGCAAGAAGGGAAGAGCACATATTCAGTCCCCATTCAGCCGGTGAAAAGGCTTTACAAGATCGTTCGAGGAAGCAAGGCATCGGAGCCACCATGAGCGGCACTGGAGGGGCTAACTACCACATCCCAGCAACGGACGAGTGGCCTCAGGCTCCACGGGGCTTCAGCATCTATGCTCCGGCTCCGGCTCCGGCTCCGACTCTGACCAGACGTTCTTTGAGCCGAGGAGTGGCTCTTGCTTCCCATTCTCTTTCTTTCCACACCAATCCATCAGTATGTAGAAAATCTTCTTCCTTCTGCTGAACGTGGTTGGTTAGGCTTTTTCCTTGTTTGAAGCTATGAGAAGAATTCCCTTTTCCGTTCTCTTGACCAGGATTCGGGTAGGGGTGGTCCACCAGGGGCATCATGGGTGACCAATGCGCGAGCATTGGCAGTGCCCTCCGGTTTTGTCCGGTAAGCTCAAATTTCCTCTAGACCAAATAGAAGGCGTACAATGCAATATATGAAGAGAGCTTTCTTGCTTGAAAGGCAATCCGTTTGGAGTAAGATCAGCCTGTTTTTGTAGCTGAGAGCAGATCCCAGTGACAGAAAGTCCGATATTGTGGTTGACAGACAACGAAGTTGTGGATGATAATCATTCACTGGCAACAACTTTCAACGTTCTCATCTGACAGTGACTATACAGCTGTTCACCGGGAAAGATTTCGTTAGAATCATATAAGTTAGAGCAGTTGACTGTTGTCTAGATCAATCTCTTGACGCTTTGATCATGTGGTGACTATTATTCATGGAAAGTTGCACATGTAGTTGAAGAACTCCTACAGAAGCTCAGCAAGCCAGCAAGGTGCTGCGAGAACAATTTAGACTACAGAGAATAAAATAATGCAGATGTCACTGTAGATCAATATTCTGTGAATCTGAACCTACTTTGTATAGTTTCCACCACTTCCTGTTCATCAACTTTGGTTCAAGATCAAATTATGACTAGACTATTACTCATCTTCGTTGTGATCCTTTGTGCAGCTCTCAAAACCGACAGGCTCGAGTACCCCAATTCGCAGTCAGGGAGGTTGTGAACCCAGCAAGGGCCCAGGTGCCCGTCCTGGAGCCTCCTTCCCCTCCAAGACTTGCTGGTCAATGGGCCTTGCCAGTGCAGGCCCGACATGGGGAAGACTCTAGACTAACCCTGGACGAGCAGAAATCAGTCTTGGAGAAGTTGAAGAAGAAAATCTACAACCCCACGCCGAACAGATTTGCGAGGAGGTTGAGCCTGTACTACAGAGAGCGAGCAAGGAAGGGGGCCTCCGAGGCAACGAGGAATGTGCAAGAGGATGAAGATGGCAAGAGGTGCCCAATCTGCTTGGAGGATTTCAAGCCCAAGGAGGAGGTCATGGTGACGCCGTGTGACCACATGTTCCACGAGGACTGCATCCTCCCATGGGTGAAGAGCCACGGGCAGTGCCCTGTTTGCCGGTCGGTGCTGTGTGACCAACATGGACAGAACCAGTCCTCTTTCAACAACAGCAGCAGCAGCAATGCTTGGACCTTGCTGGGTAATGATCCATTCTTTGAAGAGATTGCTTCAATGATAAGGTTAATGGAGGACGCTATTTGAATGGGCAGGATAGGCCCCGCTGATACTGCAGCACTTGCAACCCATCTATACAAGCAATCAGATCAAAATATGATGATGAAACCGTGTTGTAATGTCGAAAAACTACAGGAAGCGGTGAAATAAAATTGGTTGAAGAGAATCAAAGGGTATTGGATTTGGAAAGCTTCTCTTTTCTCCTGCAATCATACACTTCATAAGAGTTTCTTGTCTGTCTGATAAAATGTACAATTCTTCCATCCGTGGAGATGCAGTATTACAAGATCCCAATTTTCAATACCACAATTTGGGCTACATGAAACACAGGACAACACATCTATTCATGTTTTCTTCTCTGGCGCAATATTACAGCTCATAAGTCCGACTGGTGGACCAATATCCTCTGTAAGTGCACCATTATTTATCACCAGCACTCGATCCGACCAGCAGCCATGTAGATACAGCCAAAAAATTGGCACAAGAGAAAAAAGGTATTGTCAGACTACAGGATCCGCTGATTCACCAAACGTGCGTGCGATTGCTCGGCAGTGTGAGGAATGCATCGAACTGATGTGTGTGGGAGGCTGTCTGTTAGTCAAAATAAACGGCTAAATCCTCCGGCACAAGAAAAATCTCAGTTGGATTCCCCATTAACCATTGTCATGGAATTGAAGAGGGCCAAAAAGAAGAGTCCACGTATACCATATCTAAACCACCGTCGTCAACCTTTGCCAATAACCGATTCCTTCTCCGTATCATTACCTTCGTCTCCCGTTTGCTCTGTCTCAGTGGCGTGGAAGTTCCCTGCTTCTTCGGCTTAGACGACATTGCCTCAATTTCCCATTCCCAGCTCAAAGTTTGTTCCTCTCCATGTGAGCGATCCTTTACCTTTATTTGGTTCAGTTTATTTCGTTCCCTGGCATGTTTTTCCGAACAGAGGGAGTGAGATATTGGTCATATTTATTCTCGAACGTGGATGAAGAATGTGTGAAGTCTGGTCAAGTTTTGGTTTCTTACAGTTCTGCAGTTAATAGCTAAGAAGATGAACTCATGCTGTGGCGCGCCTTGTTTCTTTCTGGTGGCTTGCTACTGCTTTTGCTCCTTATGTTGCAATTTGTAAATTATTGAATTGAATATCAGTAACAGACATTTGGATACTATACCATCTCCAGAAGAATAGATTGAGGCATTCGAGTTTTGCGCTGTGTCCACTCATAACCCTTTTGAACCGTGAAGTTTCTGACTGAAACAAAATATGCTCTTTTAGCTGCAATCAAATTTCATAGCCAACATCATAGCTTGTGCAACTTCGTTTTCTTCAGTTGGTTCTGTGAATTTCCAGTTCCTATACCTTCTCCTGTCTGTACTTGCCTCCAACTTGCCGGTAGGATTGCTGCAGTAATTGCGTTTATACTGCTGATAAAGCTTTCCTGGAGTGTCTCTCTCAGAAAGTCAGTAGATTGCAGAACAAGTTTTCTGTGGGCATATTTCTCATAATTATCTGATTTCTGTGATTTGATTTGCATCATGAAGGATATCGGCTTCTGCTCATAGTTATGGATACTGCATTTGATTGGTGCTATACTGTGTTTGGTCACTACTATAGCACCAAGACATGTTTTGCATTAACTCCAAATTGGCCCAGCACCCATGGAGTGGTATACTGAAGGAAAAAAATTCGTGGCTTCAACGGTAATTTGTCTAACTGGTAACAGCCTCACTACCAAGAGTGGCAGATAAAATTTGGCCCGGGAGATCTGTGGGGGGAATGTTTTGCCTTCATCTTACCTTCCATCTCAAGTTAAGTTAGGAAAAACAATTCCCGTGAGGGGATCCTTAGAGCAGAAGAGGCAAGGCAGGAGAAATTTCCTGAAGTCGTTTGTGAATTTAGGAATGGTTGCACCTGCATTTTTAAACAGTGATAAAGCTTCTGCTGATGAGCAGGGGGTTTCTTCCTCTGGAACGCCTTACTCCAGGTTTTTGGAGTAAGTTGAAAAGGACAGGGTGAAAAAGGAAGATTTATTTGAAAATGGAACTATAGCTATTGTCGAAGCAGTGTCTGCGAGCTAGGTAACAGGGTTCAGAGGTTCCGTGTTCAGCTCCCTGGACTTAGCCAAGAGCTTCTTCAAAAGTTCAGAGAGAAGAATATTGACTTTGCTGTGCACAATGCTCGGGTGGATTCGGGTTCCCTGTTACCCAACTTGATTGGGAATCTTGCCTTCCCCTTATATTGATTGGGGGGTCTGTTCCTTCTATCAAGACGCTCTTTACAAGGAATGGGAGGTCCAGGTTGGCCTGGGTTTCCTCTCACCTTTGGACAGTCCAAGGCCAAGTTCCAGTTAGAACCAAACACGGGTGCAACATTTGATGATGTTGCTGGTGTCGATGAGGCCAAGCAAGATTTTATGGAAGTGGTCAAGTTTCTGAAGAAGCCCAAGAGGTTTACTGCAGTCGGTGCCCGAGTTCCAAAAGGTGTCCTCTTAGTTGGTCCTCCTGGAACTGGAAAAACTCTTTTAGCCAAGGCAATTGCTGGTGAAGCTGGTGTTCCATTTTTCTCCATCTCTGGCTCTGAGTTTGTTGAGATGTTTGTTGGTGTTGGTGCTTCTAGAGTTTGCGATCTTTCCAACAAGGCCAAAGAGAATGCTCCTTGCATTGTGTTTGTTGATGAAATTTATGCTGTTGGATGGCAAAGAGAAACTGGAATTGGAGGAGGAAATGATGAAAGGGGGCAGACCTTTAATCAGCTTCTGACAGAAATGGACAGATTTGAAGGAAACACGGGTATCATTGTTATTGCTGCAACTTACTATGCAGATATCCTCAACTCTGCATTATTATGGTCTGGACGATTTGACAGACAGGGTAGTAACTGTATATACTTTACACTTACTCTTCGTCCTTTCCTCATCCTACATGCCTAATTTATATTTTCTGTGTAGGTAACTGTTGATGTTCCTGATATTTGGGGAAGAACAGAAATTTTTGAAGGTGCATGCCAGCATGAAGCAGTTCAATGGAGATGTTTCTCTTGCTGTTATAGCAATGAGAACTCCTGTTTTCAGTGGAGCAGATCTTGCAAACCTCTTGAATGAGGCTGCTATATTAGAGGTCATCACGGGAAGACTGCCATCTCCTCAAAAGAGATTGATGATTCTAATGATAGCATTGTCACTGGGATGGAAGGAATTGTCATGACTGATGGGAAGAGCAAGAGTTTGGTAGCATACCATGAAGTTGGTCATGCCATTTGTGGGTACCTAATCTCTACTTTCTTGTTTTATTAATTTTCTTTCTAGGAAGAGTCTGCCAACCGCAAATCTATATTGACTGAGTGACCTGATCTGACTGGTGATCTCTTATTCATAGAACTTTGACCCCCGGTCATGATCCTGTTCAGAAGGTTACCTTGATACCCCGTGGGCAGGCATGAGGTCTCACTTGGTTTGTTCCAGCTGATGATCCCACCCTCATCTCGAAACGGCAACTCTTTGCAGCAATAGTAGGAGGTCTTGGTGCCTGAGCTGCCAAGGAAGTGATCTTCAGGGAGCCTGAAGTTACCACTGGTGCTGCAGCTGGTGACTTACAGTGGATCAGTGGTTTGGTAAAACAGGTAAACTGATCATGCTTAAAATCCAGTTAAGAAAAATTGATTCAAAGTAACATCTAGTCATCCATATTAATCCTAAGATTATGAGGAAAAGATGCCCAGAGATGACTAATGTCTTCTTTATGTTTCCAGATTTTTAGATTTTACAACCTGTCTTGCTTATATATTGACTGAAGTTGCTTTCAAGTGCTTTAAAACACATATTTGGTGTCATGTTCCATTAAGTGATCTAGTCAAAGATCAAACTGACCATGGGGATTATCAGCTGGCAACTGGTGTACAGGTGCTGCAGTGATTGGCAAGGTGGTAGTTAAGGGGAAGATTAAATTCCACTTTAGAGAACATTGGAATTGTGTTTAAGGTTCTTCTGAGAACAGTCTTTCTCAAAATGATTTTCTAAAAGGAATTTTTGCGTTATCTGCAGATAGTGTGTTAGAGGTGCAACATTTTGGATATGAA
>CXYZ01007921.1:5152-16206 GCA_900006705.1 Sonneratia caseolaris
TAGGCCGGCTGTGCTCACAAAGTACAATAGAAAATTTCACAATGCAGAACTTTTGGCTTCCAAAACGAGGGAAAAGCATGTGATGGCTATGAGTCATTTCATTAGTCCCAATGATACCCAATTTACAGGGCTCTTCCACCAAGATAAATTCTGATTACTACCAAATACAATACTAAGGAGTGAAACATAGGCTACAATCACGAAGAAATAACTTAGCATACAATGGAATATGCAGATAATTTGACTTGTCAAGAAAATTTTGTAGGATCAGGAAAATAAATTGCCAGACCATTGGGCAACAATAGTACAGATAGTAGTTACTGAAGCAAGCACAGGAATTCATACTAAAATTAAACATTAAAATTAAATAAACTCTGCTTACAGGGGAGCTCGAAATGGTCTTTCTCGTCCTCCAAATCGAAGCTGGCCAGATTCTTTCTTACCACCAAGGCCACCTCCTGCTTGTGTAAGAATATCTTATTATCATTTTCTTGTTACCAGCAAGCAAGAGGCAAGAGAGATATGCAGAACTAACCTAACCTTCTAGGAATCCACCCTGGCATCAATTGTTGTCTATTGTAATCAACTATTATTTCAGAGTCATCAATGAAGGAATGATGAGCATCCTGCTAAATGGTAAAAATGTATCCATGAATTTGAACGATAGCAAAGAGAGTTTCCAAGGCGGTGTTATCAATACTTTCACAAAGAGCACCTTATATGCACGCCTCATTTCTCTTTCCGTTTCAAATTTGACAAAAGCATAACCTCTTGAGGCACCTGTCACTGTGAAAAGAGATCTAGGAAACTTAATATAAGAGTAGAGTTAATAATGGAAATACATGAAAAAATAATCAAATTGCAACAAAATTTATGCAGCAGGTAGCAGCAGAACCAAATGTTCCCGTCTAAATGGCATCACTACTTAGGATAGAAATGATAACATTGGTGCCTCCAGCAATACCATGCACTATATGTGAAAGGCTTTGGAAATGCATGATATTTAATTCCTGGAAGGGAAATAAGTGAAAGGAATGAAATCTTACCATCTCCACCTCATAATTAAAGTCTGAAGGAACACAAATTGTGCGAGATACAATAATTGGAAGAAAATTTATGAAATTTACAATTTTCAGTGGATGCTTATTCGACCACTTTCTATTTCACATAATTCAGAAAACCAATAAGACTATCACTTAGATCAGCAGAACAACTTACCAATGTGCCTTACCAATCTTATATTTTTCACTCGACCATATTTGCTCATTGCCTGCAGATAAATTTTCACACAAAAAATCAGTAACTTCAGAAGCAACAACCCAGAACTGCCAGTGATTCATTCAAAAGTAAAGTTGTGTATGATCAGATGAAATACCAAGCACCTTGAATTTGAACTAAATCTTTGCAGTCGTAGAGATGATTAACATATTGAAATCCACTTACAAGTAGTTAACAAACACCAATTAAATATTTATGTTTCGAAAACGCTCATCCCAACTTCCCAAATTTCGTCATTCTTCTCGCTCTATGATTAGATAACAACCCACGAGCGCAAAATAGGTCCATCTCGAAATACTCATAGACGAAATTCTGGTCCCCACGGACAAAAGTGACAAATCCATCTAACAATTTCCATCGAAATGGATGAAAGCTTTATGATATATGCCTGATTCCATGAGTCAAAAGTTAACTGCTTTAAGTAGGTATTTCAATTTGAAAGATAAGTAAGATCAAATAGAACCTGACGGAGGGTGTCTTCGGTTGTGAAATGAGAGAGGCGCCCGACGAAGAGTGTGCAGTAAGGGTCTCCAATCACCTTTGGATCACCGAGGGGGTCGTCTGCAAGAGAAGAAGCATTCCGTTGAAAATCCGTCGGACCCCTACCTGGCGATAGAATCGCCCGCTACAGGAGCGGCAGGTTAAGGAAGAATTTGGAAATTACAGAGGCCGATGGAGGAGCAGAGATGGGCGCGGTAGACGGCGTTGTCGTGAGGGACGACGTCGGTGCCATCGATACTCCCTGCTTGAATCGGGTGGTACGACCCAGCGTAGAATACCGAGTTGATGTTGCTCATTGTCCTCTCTTCTTCTTCAGCTTCCCTTTCCTCGGCTTCTGCGGCTTCGTTGTCGCAGAGGAGCCCACAGGATGGCCGGGCGTAATTCGATCTATCAACTAGCTATTCCCTTGTACGAAGGCGAAAGGCAGAGACACGGGAGGAAGAAGAGCGAGAGCTCACCTCAACTAAGTCCCCACGATAGCCAGCGGAATAGTAAACAAACCACCATAGTAATTTATCCCAAAATACCTATTTCAATCGATATATCCACCGGTCATTGTGGACTCATTTGCTCAGTATAGAAAAATGAATAGGCTAGATTACCAAGTTCGGTTCTAGCCAGATTAGTCAATATACATACCATTCCTATGCGGAACAAGATGTTATTTGTAATAAGTAATTTTGTTTGTGGGTAAATTGGTCACAATATTTTTTGTTCATGAGATGGATTCAATTGTTACATCGTAAAGGGAATCAATTGAACGATATAATTAATCAAAATACTAAACTTTACTATGATAAGTTAATTCCATACCAATCGAAGCAGGGCTATATGCATTCTTATTGTGGGAAAGGGTTATTCGAGCCAGCCTAAGTAGACATTATACAGGTTTACAAATGAATCACGATGTAACTGCATCTACTTAATATAATTCAATCTAGGGATGGATATAGGGGGCGCAGGAGGGATTGCCCGAGTAAACCATTGAAATTTTATCCAAAATCTACTTATTTTCATAATTTCTGGTAGATCATATTAGTTCACCCCCTTGAATTTATTGTAATACTCCTCTCTTAGGTTTCTTAAAATGTTTATAGTCATCGTAATTAATAATCCGGTCCGACTAGTATATTCGTTATATACTATGAAGTAGATGATAAATAATCTTATATGTACTTATGAAAAATTACTAATGTAAAAGTATAAATACTTATTATAAAATAAATTTACTGAATTGACTTATTAGAAAAAATATCTAATCAATTTTAATAAACATCAATAAATTATTTCTTATATAATAGTATATATAAATAATCCTTAAATTTAATATTGCCATAATATCTTATAAGAGTTAAGTTATGATTTTAATTTATTTATCAATATGATTCTTTGAATCATTTGTATGGCATATTATATATCCAATAAAACTCTTATAAAAATGACAAATAATATAAAGAAATCAGTTAGATGAGAAGAGTAAAGAGATAGTTACAGTGGTACCATGAGCAACACTCGATGCGTTGCATTGATTGGCTTCACAATTTGAAAAACTCTTGTAGATGTGTTCTAAGATTGCATCAACTAGCTTCACGGTTGATATCCTAGATAGAATCCATGTGATTTGTAAAATCTATCCACTCTTTGACTTGGTGCTACATAGTGAGCACAAATAACTCTGTCTCTTCGATTTTTGCCCATAGTGACAGCAACTAAACTAGAATTATGAAAGCTTGTTTGTGACGAATTGATTGCAAATTCTAGAGTGTGTGATATGAAGGAGCATATGTAGTCACTCTAATTCGCTATCATTCAACTTGAATAACCAAATTGAAAACCTTAGATAGCTCAGGTAATGGATCCATCATTAAAATCTATGTAGAGACATGTATATAGGATTTGTTCAATCCCATTAGGTATTGCATAACTACTTCCTGTTGCCGATAATTCATGCCTTGCTGATATGTCTGCATCTTGTGCCATATCATCTTCAATTTGGTGAAATAATTATTGACATCCTGCAATCCTTGAGCCAATGCAAGAGAGATTGTTTCAATTGGAAGATCACAAGGTCGTTGCTCTGATGGAACCTGTGTTGCAAGTTGAACTAGATAGCTTATGTTGTCTGCTTGTTGCAATCTCTTTTGTTACTGAATTGATGATCCATGAAACAACCATGTTGTTGCACCTAAACCATGCATTATAGGTAGGATCTATATTAGGAGGTCGTCGCAGTGAACCATCTATAAACGCTACCTTGTTATTGGCACATCAAGCAANGACATGTATTTAAACGCTACCTTGTTATTGGCACATCAAGCAATTTGCATCACACAGCTCCAAGCATAATAGCTTGGTCCTATCAAAATGTGAGATCCATACACCAATCCTAGATTATCTCCGCTTTTGGAAATAGAAAGGACTATGTACGCTATTAGCGGTAAGTGCATCCATCAATGCAGAACTAGAAGCTGGAGGAGAAGGCTGAGTGTTTAGAACTTGAAAATAAGTTAAATTTTAGAAAATAAATAAATAACAATAAAAAGGTGGAAAAGCAAAATTAAAACCTCCAATTTATTTATAAATCTAGATAATTAACAATGGAAATTTCCTAGAAAAATATTCCATTTTTAAATACGTAGTAGACACATTTTTTGCATATCTCATTTTCTCAGAAAGTTTTTTCCATAAAATCGGAAAATCCTTCATATGAACAGACTATAACAAAAGATATACAAAAGTTCCCCATTGAAGTGAGGTGGTACAAGCTAGCTCACCCTCATTTTCTACCTAAGCTTGGGAGCTATGGTTATACCTTAAACCTAACTAAGGACATAAGTCACTCTTTAATTATAGAATTATGCACCCTCTTCGATCTAAAAACTCTCAAGTTCCTCTTTTGCCAAATACAATGGATATAAACACGAAGAGTAACTTATACATAACAGCATCTATCTTGCTTTCCCACCTGTGTTGTATTGTTATTTCTAGTTCTCTTGCCCACCCTTCTGCTGCTCTATATATTCCCAATTTATTCAACACCAATTCCCACATCGAGTGAGTCTCTAAGAGTTCAAAACATATGTGATCTCTAGTCTCTAATGTGTTCTCACGAAATGTGCATCGGGAGGATACTCGAGAGTTCCATCGTTTAACCCTATTCATCGTGGGCAATCTATCCCTGTAAGCAAGCCAACAAATTGTAGATACCCTTGGTATATGACCCTTAAACCATAGTACATTGTACCAGTCCACTTCCTCCCTCTTAGGTCTCAATGATTCTCAAGCCTTAGAGATAGTGAACTGGTGTGAACCTTCCCAACAGAGTTGGTCAACTGGGGTGAAGCATACAGTACTTTCAACCTGTGGTAAGGTTCTAGATGCCATAGGATCAGTACACATTGGCCACCTCCACTCTCCATTTCTGAAGATTGCAGAGAGCTTCTCATTTTGCTGCAAGGACGAGAATATATGCTCCCTCCTCTGCCAAAATTCTAAGAGAGGACTCAGGCCCACCGCTGCCCAATGATCGTACCACAATGATATGTTCTCTCATGATCCCACCTCACAGATAATATTGGGGCGTTTCAAAGTCTTTCTCTAGCCCCAAGTCAATGATCTAGAAGGCTTGACTGAACATGCTTTGATGTTGTGTCTGTTTCAATATAAAATTAATTTTTTTATTAACATTATACAGTTAATTATGATATAAATCCTATTTTATTGAATAATTAATTGTAATTAATATTTTAATTAATTATTACATGAGTTAATATATTAATTAAACGTGAACATTGGTCATTTTTTCAAATTTTGTATATATTTTTCACGTATTCTAATCAAACACTAATTATATACTGTTTAGTATACTATTTATTTTTTCATTAAATTATTATAAATGACACTATATTATATTAGTGTCATGCAATATACTTTAACCTTGTCAGAAAAATTAATATGCAATATAGGACTATTTGATGAAAAATTGAACGTTATACTAAAATTGATAAATAAAGTAAATTTAATACATAATTCGAAAATACAAAAAGGTTTGGGTTAAATTTAAAATTTTGGTCAAAATTTATACTTAATTGAGATATTAACAAAACACTTCAATTTTTTTTACATTGCANATTTTAACTTATAATATAAGAATTTCTATGAGATGTTAATTCTTTTCTATAATTTTAAACATTTATTGTAAAACGCGTTTTAAGGTTCTATCAATCAGAGCCAAAAATGGTGAGAGAAAGAGAGAGAGAGAGTACAGAAATAACCGCCAAAACAGACAGGCACGTCTGGGAAAGTTCTCGCCTTCCTATTTATGAGCATCTCCTTCCCTTTCTCACCCAATTTTACTGTTTCTTCCCCGCGAAACTCCTCTCTCTCTCTCTCTCTCTCTCTAAAGCAGGTCGTTAACCTTCTCTAATGGCGCCAAAATCTCTGTGACCGTCACCTCAATAATTGAGGTTTTATTGCGTCGCTGCTGCTTGATTGTCGCCATAGGTATCTCTCTCTCTCTCTCTCTCTATCTACCTGAAACTGTTCGATAGAAATGGAGGCGTGCAAACTCACATTGCGTTTTCTTGTTAACAATTTGAGTTCGGTGATCGGTATTCTTTTTGTTAGAGTTGCTGTATCCTGTTTCTTTTGTCATTCTCCCCGCATTTACCTGTCTCTTTCTCAACTTCAGCACCTCTGAAAATGGAGGCAGTAAACCATGTATATATATATATATATATTTTGTTCCCATCGACAATTACTGCACTGATTTTTAGTCATTTTTCAATTTATGGATGATATAAGAACATGAGAGGCAGTGATCGGTGTTTTACTTTGAAAATTAAGTTCATAGATACAGAGTCAGGGGTAGTCCTTTGTTTATTTGCTCTTGGTACTATGTTTCGATTTGCTTAGACCCCAAAAGTTAGTTGCACAGAGAAAGAAGCTGAAAATTTTGTGAAAGTTGATGTTATCAAAATCTGCTTTAAGTCTTAAGTTTGATACGTGGGAAAATCACTGAATTTTCTTCTGTTTTTGAGACGCTACAACAAGCATGCGATAACAAAGTAGGCAAAATTCCTTGATCATTTCTTAAACATTTTAGTTTTGAAATGAAATAATAGAGCCTGTAACCTATTCAAGTATACCAAGTTATCGCAGACATGGAGATCTGAATCATTTGATAATACAACTTAGCTTGCCAAGAGAAATGGATATCTTTCACATGGTCTATTTCTTTGCAGACAGATGCCAATTGAATTCACCATTATATGTAGCATGAATGAACTATGGCCCTACTGGTTCTCTCCGGCAGTGTGGCTCATTCATCCTTTAGTTCCTCCCAATAAATACCTAACGCTTCGCTGGTTCTGTTGAAATGTTTGTGTTCAAGGTAAGCTTCACTACATTAAATAATTTGTTAGAGAATCCATCATTCAGCTCCTCTCGTTACGCATCTGTATCATTTTTCCATATATACTAAAGCTGTCTGTATACCAGAGGAAGGGGGAAATAAAGGCTGGTGAGCCGTGTTAACATGTGATCACTTTTTGCAACTTAGTTTTTGGAATTAGTTTCGTCTGTGTATGCCATTGTCATCGATTCAGTTTTGTATCCTCTGTCAGTTATTACTATTATTTTTGTGTATTATTTTGTATTAATATAAATATGGAAGAGTTCATTAAAATTTCAAAAATCTGTGAGAGACAAATATTCTTTTGGCAAATGCATTATGCCAAGTATTATTTTTAGTGGTGGTGGTGTGGTGTTGTTGATGCAGCATAAAGCAGATATCATCCCTCACTTTTCTTATGATGGGCCAGAATTTTCTATATTTAGGATTAATTTTTGCATCTAAAATCTCTTTCATCTGCCTTCGTGAACAGGTGATAGGTAGAGAAAGGATTTAGAAATTAGCTACAAAGGAATGAAACCAAAATAATAGTAAAAGAATGAGGTTAAGAAAATGATGGAGTTTTTATGAGTAGAAAATTGGATAAAATTATTGAATTTAAGATGGATAAAGTAAAGTTAATATAAAATTTTATAGCTTCTCCCCGAGCGATTGCACCCCATGCCTCCTTAATTCCGTATCTGTTCCCTTCTAGTTGCTCTGGTCTTTTCAGAATTCTATGAGAATCTTTCTTGAACAAATCAAATTTCCTACTTATGGGCAGTCCGACCATTGTGGATGATTGTTGTTTTATTCCTCTATACCTTTTGCCAAGGCATAACAAACAACTCGAAATGGCTACCCTTTGAATTCAAATTTCAAAACATTACTTTGAATAAGAGGTTCTGTCCCCTGAATAATTTCATCTTTGACCTTTCAAGTAAACCTCACTCCATCAGCCGAGAAAGATTGTTATTCTCTTTATTTATTTTGTATCTTCTGCTGTCTTTTCTTCTGACTGATCTCACACATGACATTCAACTTAACGATCTCATTTATGCTTGCTAGACTCAGGGGGCTTCCAAGGGCTTGTCCTATTGTTGAACCGATTATTTCAGTTTAGCAGTTGACCACAGTGGGACGAGCTTAACAAGATGGTGTTTACTGGTCCGCACAACTCTCGTTCAAGTATTATTACTCTCTCGTCAATGCCTCTGAAGAAGAAGAGGATGTATCGATCAGGTCAGAGTTTGGAAGATTTCTCGGGAGTTGTTGCTACTAATGGTGCCCCAATAAGGTCAGCAATTTCTCCAACCCGAAATAAGCATCCCGTTCCTAAAGCGGGGAAGCAGGAGAAATTATTAGAGAAAGATGTTGATTTCGAAATGCAATTTGGTAAAGAAGGATCTCTTGATGATAATGACTGCATGTGGTTATCTTTGGACTGCTTGTCGCCTTCTTTCTCCGACAAGTGCAGATTGTCGGGATCCCGTCTGTTTGTGGATGGCTGGTTAAGTTCTTGGTTGTCTAATGTTTCTTGGGGTGAACTAGACAAGTGCTCCATACCGGACTTACATGTGCCACTAAGTGGAGATTCGAAGGATGAAGAAGCAGCCACTTGGCTCCTGACGCCTTTCCAGAATGATGGGTTGGACTTCTCTCTTAGTCTTTCCGAGGACGCAATGAGAAGTGATAACTCTTCAACCCAGTTCAGCCGAAATTCTGACTTGCAAACTCAGGATCTCCAAGGAGCAAATTTCACGCACTCTTTGGGAAGCATTGATGAGAAAGGCAACGTGTGGATATCAAACATGAAGTCCTATCAACTGGAGAATTTCCTGAGATCCAGCTCCAGTTCTTCCGATCTTGTCCCCACGGTTGTGGTACAGCATCTTGACTTTTCTTCAGAGGATGCCTCCGTTACCGGTACTGCAGATTTGAACAATGATGAGAGTGAACCAATTTTTTGGCCGTTTGAGGGAAAATTTGATGTGAATACGGAGGAAACAATGAGGTATCTGTCTATGTCCCCACGTAAGGATTTAAGAGTCAGAGAATCTGCAAAATCAACTATGACCTGGAAATGTCGTCGGGGTGGGAGGCCTAGGAGGCAGCTTCAGTTTGCAGCTGGGCCAAAATCATTCAAAGGATCGGAATCGAGTCTGAGCAGTGGCAAGACTCTCGGCAAGGTGAATGCTACTGTTCCTTCAAGATTAAGCCGTAATTCAAGTGACAACACAGGAGCTGTGCCTCTAGCATCGGAAGCATCTACAGTTCCAACAAGGGAATCACCAGATTCAGGAAGTGATTTATATGGGGAAGAGGATTTCACGTACAAATTCGACCATGAGCTTCCCATTGAGAAGCTAATGGGTCTTTCAGAGTTTGATGGGCATGAAGGCATTGATGCCGATTTTGATGGGGACGTTTTCTCGCTTGATGAGTCTCTGCAGCAGTTTCTGGCCCCGTGATAGGTTGGATGAATATCCATGATTTTGGGTTTCCTCAGATTAATAGGGTCTCTGTTTCTGTTGTTTGTGTGTTATAGGATATGTAAGACTACAGATATATGTATATGTCATAGAAAAAGAAACCTAAACAACAAAATTTATGTATATTTATAGTAACTGTCTTGAAACATCGACTGACATAGCACCCAGTTATCCAGGGCAGGTCGGTTGCCAAAGTAACTAAAGAATAGTGGAATTGTTGAGTACATGAAAGGAAAAGTATAGAAACCTCATTTTGGTAGGAGCGTGTATAAAACTTCTTTGCTGATGTGGCTTTCTGCAGGTGTTTTCAGTTAGGAGACAAAAGGATAAAACCCCCCACTCAAGGTATGATGACTATGTTGCTTTTGGCCTTTTTTTTCCCCGAATTTATGGTAAGAGAATAACCGTCATTCAACCATGTGATTAGATCTTCTTTACCGGTTGTTGGATCCCAAAAATGAAGTACTCAACATGCATACTTGGATGCATTTTCTAACTAAAGTCATACCTCTGCTTAAGCTCCTGTTTTCCTATTTTGCTTAGCGAACCAGGAATGGCTTGTCATGCTGTTTCGTCTCCTCACTTTACTTCTTTTGGATTAAAGGGGAACAAGAAAATTAGAAGAAAAACAACAGACTCCGTCATAAATACACAATAGACCATGAACACTTTGCGACAAGGATTTTGGTAAATCCTCTTGGTAGGGGGCATGGAGTATTGCTTTTTGACTGACTAGGTGGTGTTAGGGAAATTTTGGTCAATTTCAATGTTGGCTGCCCAAGGCCAATTCGAGGGGACTTATCTGGAGAATACTTGGAGAAAGGAGGAAAGCAAGGATGCATAGACTTCCAAGCCTTGATCAGTCTCTAGACAGGTAAGCTTTTTGACTTAATATTTAAAATCTCCACTATTTTATGCTTTTACCCACTTTTTCCTCCCTAGTCTCTTTTTTTTTTCCTTCATTCATATTCATTTTCCTTGATGAAAGAAACATCATTATCCTAATTCAAGAATTCATCCAAGTCCAAATTGATTTTAACTACAAATCCAGTCGTTTAACTAAGGGATAAAATTTTATTGGCCTTAAATTTTTAATAATCACAAGAATCAAAGTTGATCCTATTAAGTAAAAAAAGAAAAGATATTAAAACATTCACATCAAGTATTTATTTAACTATTCAATATATTTTCCCCAAAACAATTGATGGCTTGAATAATACCACTTAACATATGAATGACTTGTGTCTAATAGGTTTACGACGTTATTGATTTCACATAATGTCACAGTCCAATAATATAATAATAAGTTGTTTGATAATTTTATGGTAAAAATCTTTAAAAAATTATTGAGAATATTAATAAATCCTCAAAAAGGAAAATATTTACCTTCA
>CXYZ01007921.1:29744-40651 GCA_900006705.1 Sonneratia caseolaris
AATTATGATATTATGTAAATTTATTAGTAATAAATACCGGTCTGACCCATAAACTTATGCCTATACCGATTTCCGGTCTAGTTTAATTTTAAAAACTATAAAAATAAGAGCAAAACATTTTCGTAATATATTTTAATCTTAATTTTAACAATTAGCTGGTACGTAATTAACACAGTTACTTAATGATTATCGATAATGTATCACATTGATATGGTATGACACGTTCACAACATCTAATTTTTTGTCTTTTTTTTTTTAGTGGAGAGGCCAACAAACGGTTCCCTCTCCCGTCATAGGACATACCTCGGAATTGGAAGGTCTGAGCCAGAGAAAAGGGGTCTAAGGGATCTGATCGCAAATCTCTCGGAAATTCTGAGGACATTCCCGAAAATCCTTGCGACGAGATGAACCTAAACAATCACGGAGAAATTTCACTTGCTTATCGGTCTGCTCTCTTCACCCAAGAAAGAAGCTTTTACAATTCAATTTCACATGGAAATTTCGCCAAGTTCCCACACATCTCGTCTCGCAAATAGCTAGAATTCTTGTAATTGGAAAAATGTAGGCGATGATTGTGGCTCGCCAAAGACCACCGCCGGCCAGGTCCGCCGGGCGATCTTCCCGAGGACACAGGCAGCGACGGCCACCGGCCAATCACCGACTCCGGTGTTCGTCATTAGCCCGAGTATTTAAGAAAACTCTCAAACAACATCCTTTTATCATTAGCCCACGTAGTTTCTTCTCCAAGTATAGGCATCACAAAGCACTCAGACGATGAGTTCAATCTACTTTAGAAGTTCCCCTTCACAGTTTTAAGGCAAAGACGACCCGACCCGACCCTTACCGAAACTCATGCAATATTCCATGGTAATACAGTCTCTCTTGCAAGTCTGCCAGAACATTGGGGAAGCTGTCTGTGATGATCAAGCTTATGTGCTCGAATTGAAACCTTTCACCCTGCGCAAAAAATGTGTTTTACATTAATACAACCCGTCAAAATTGTGTTAACACAATTGTAATCAAAGGTTAATTTAATAGCACAAAAATTTTGGGAAATATTTCAAATTGGTAAAAAAAATTTTGATGTGGGATTTTATATGAAAATTATTTTTTGATGTAATAAAAAATATTATTTAACATACCACTACTATTTTGTCACCTTCGACCGTGTGAAGGAGGTTGACTGTGTAGTCGTTTACATCTATCTACAAACACAAAGATAAGTCGAACTTTTTCTCTCTTCCTTGGCCCCCTCCCTAACCCCCACCATGCACCATCCCAGTGAAGGTGCGTCCACTCTAAACCTAAGTTGAAGTAAGGGAAAATTTACAACTTTTTCTGTGATTGATACAATTAACACAACAGTAATATAATATAATTATCATAATTTTGACGGTTTGTATTTTGTATTAACGGGAAAAACATGTGGATAACTTCTTGTACCAACAGTACAAAAAAAGTTATTTTTGTACCAATTTATTTCTTTTCCAGAACCTTAAATACCATTTCTGCAATTAAGCAAGACGTGTGCCAGAATTTCTTCAAGCCCACCACGCTCTATGGAGCAACAATATTGAAGCCTATTCTTGTATGAACATGAATGGATGTGGTTTAAAATTTATAGGAAAAAGGGAAGCAAATCGACTCTTACCCTACGTGAATGGTCACTCAAATGTGCTGCTGCATTTCTGAAGAAGCGAATCAGGTTAACTTTGTTGGTACTGTGATACCTTCCGCCTCTGTAGACCTCAAACAAAGGGCTCTCCTGATGAATGTTGTCTGCCCAACGAGCCTCGCCAACATACAAGTCCTTTATGGAATTTTGCCATCTCCTGTAGACCGTGGAGTTCATTGTCTTCTTCTTGTCCCAGAGCGACATAATGAAATCTCTGCAATTGCTCGAGCTCATCAAGGCCACATGGTTGCTGATCAAGTATATGTGGGGCCTGTTGAAGAAAAAATTAAAGGTGAAACCCGAATGGATTCTGCATATCTTTCGACGAAATGTTCATGAATTAAGATGCCCTCGACATCCATAGACTGAGCATTTTAACAGCAAACTGTGGAGGCTTTCCTTTACTAAGAGTTATCTGGGGTTCTCCGTTGAAGAGTTCCTCGTTCTTAGAGAAATAAATCAAAAGCAAAACACAAAAATGTGAATTCACATATATAAAGTCATAAAAAAATTACTATTCCTCAAAAGGTTTGTGAAATTACAAGCCGTAGCACATAATTAAGTCTTTATATCACCGAGATCAATATCTTATCATGCTTACAATGCAAAGACCACATTGACCTTGGTAAAGACTATTAGACCACGTTTTGAGGTCAAGTCTTAATATTTTAACATGTGTAAGTTATAAATGTATATACATAAGCACATGATGACTTGGATATAACAACATTAGATCATGTTGACACATATGATATAGTGATTTTATCTAGCGAGATACTACCACATCATTATTTTAACACAAAACTAACCTCGTATATCATTGTCAAATTGGATTATATTGCCAAGTCAACGTTTCTATGCCATATTAAAATGTATCACATTAGCAAGATTTAACACCACCATGTCCAAGTCATAACCTTGTTAACGGCCAGTGAAATTTGAGATTTATATAAATTCCGAATTAGAAGTTATATAATTGAATAAGGTAAAATTAAAACTTTATAACATAATATAAAAAATGATAGTTACAAGATTTTTACTTAAGTATTTTATAATATAGAAGACAAATCTTGATGATGCTTTGTTACCAACCAACTAAGTATATAAAAATATTTCATTATTATCTTATCTATTCGTCTAAATTGATAGTAAGTGATATGCAGGCTCTTGATATAGCTAAGATTCTCCTTTTATTTTCACTTGTGTGAGATTATACTTTCCACTATACAAAATTTACCCCTTGCTTGAATTAAGGTTAAAAGGAGAGGAAGGGAAGCGAAATCTTAACCTTATTTGGATAATACTTAACAAGGAAAAAGGAAGGGAACGGACGAAATTTTTTTTAGACTATTTGAATATATTATCCTTTTATATAAGTTTTTCACAGAAAAAATATTATTAATTTAGACATTTACATGTTTTATCTCCATTCAATCCCCATGGAAGTAAAAACTTTATCTCCTTTCCCCCTCACCTCCTTTAAAATAAGCAAACCTCCATTGACCTCCTTTCACCCCAAAGCAAGCAAGGGGTTAACAGAGCACCACAGTGGATCTCTAAGCTGAGGAGAAAAAACAAGATGACTTGTACGTACCATAAACCACGTGCAGAATCATCTGAATGATGGCTGACAGATATATTGTACCTGGGATTCTCCAAGAGCTTCAACAAGTGTTGCATATCATATGGGAGTCGCTTGATATTTTTCTTTAGTATGGTCAACTTGATCATGCTCCATAAAGAATGATAATCCATCTCTTGAAGTTCTTCAGTGAAGTTGCTGAGCTCTAATGTGTCAAACTTCAAGTTTTCCCCGTCCACATGAATGTTTTCTGGCCGAAAAGAGCCGCCGCTCATGCATTGCCCTTGATTATGCAGGTACTGAATAAATTGAATCAGCGACCTAATGCAAAAGTGTTAGTGCTTACGAGAATTAATAAATAATTATGGAAAAGATAACGCCTTCGTGATTAATAAATTGCATATTTGAATCGAGCTTAGTCACCTAGCTGCAATGTGGATTACCAAGAGAAAGAAATTAGAAGGTACAATCACACGGGAGAAAGAGGGTTCAGTAGTGTGGTGTTGCCTTTGATCAGAGAGGCCAGAGAGGAACGGGATTCGATAGGATTCCTACTTGCAATCTTGATATTTTATTGCCAAACTAACAAAACCAATCTATTTTGACTTTCTATCTATTGCAAGTGAGTAGATTCCTAAACCGAAAGGTATGGGACAGGAAAGAGGCTCAGGAAAAATCCGTGCCTAAGAACCCAATCCAAGAAAAGAAACATGCACAAGATAAAGGAAAAAGTATACTATATCAGTATTTTTTTTTCCCTTGAGTTTTAAAATATTCTATTTAATCATATATATTTAGTTATATTATAATATTAAGTCTTTTTCATTATCTCCTATTAAATACATACAAAACACCGCCTGTTGATACCTATGTTATGTGATACTTCAGCAACTTAGTAGTTGTCGACAAATTTTATCATGTAATCATATCATATTATCATGTTCTTATTGTGTCAGCGTGACATATCAGTATAGAAATTGTTACATTATTAAATAACTGTTATACCAATAAATATGGCTTAATATTGTAATATAATGAAAAGTATATAATTAAATAGGATGTTAGAACTCACTTATAAAAAAACAACTAACTTATTTCCATTATAATTTTGCCAGGAGAAGCTTACTTGATCAGCAGTTTGATTTCATCACGAATGTAAGTCAGTCTGCTCATTCCCGGAATTTCAACAGTCGCTACAGGCATGATTCTGTCAACTTTTCTTCGTCGTAGCCACTCCGTCAGGGTACAACCGGCTCCGCTTTCAGAAGAAGCACTTCCCGGCAGAGCACATCTCATGGAGAAGCATCTGCGAGAACTTTGGTCCCCCGAATCGGCCATGGAGATTATGTAGGGCTCTAGATCCAGCATCCTTGGTTCATTGTACTCCAGTCCTCTGCGATGAACAGTCTGCGCCGACACACCATCCTCGGGTCGCTGAGGTTGAGGTCCATCCACATTGTTCGGCAATCAAAAGTTGCAAGAGAATCAATCGGATATCTTGTAAATAAAAAACTGTCTGCTCGACTTGGTACTACTTAAAATTGGAAGTGATCGGGACAAACACGATGAGTACCTTTTCCCTTTCAACTGAACAACGGATATGGATCTTAATCAGTATATTTCCATTATATCTTTTAGTGATGATTCCATTACAAACTGGAAGTGGGTAAGATAGGCAAGTCTCATGATTTACCGTTGACTGGAGTGGAAATAGAGGTGACATCGTGATCTGTTGATGCGCCCTTCTTCCGATATGGAGTTGGATATCAAAGTCTCCGAAACAAGGAATGGTCCATCTCCAACCCATAAGTAGACGCCCTTTCTCGGTCTGCTGCACGCTCTGGAGAGTATGATTGGGGCTATTCCTGCGAGCTGATATAGGAACCCAAAGCCAAAGCAGATTCTTCAATCTTTCTCCTCCTCTTTGTTCTAGTAAATTCCACGGTTGCTGTGCTTGGATCTGGTGGATCTACAGGGATGATGGCATCGTCATTGGAGAAATCCGATCCACAGCTCCGAGAGAGAGATCGCCGGAGTGCCGAGTTGACAGAGGCCACTTTCTCTGGACTTATTGTACGAGGGGAAACAGAGAGAAGTATGTATAGTGAGTGTGGTCAAGTGGAGAAGATAAATTAATCAAAAGTATAGTAAAGTGTGGTCAATCATTCCCCAAGTGTGTGCTGTGTGGGTTTGGTCCTATGGCCCGGGTGCCTGATATTTTCTATAATATCCGAACCCTACTGGTACTACTGGGCAACATCCAATACTTCATACCCATACCCCTTCTTATTAAATATAAGAACCCATCCCGTACTTGGAATCTGTACTATATCACGTGTTCTGGGTACCACATTAGAACTTGTTCAATATTTTTTTCTCTATTTAATTACCAATACATAATCAAGCTTTTAAAGTAAATTTGATGAATTTATCCATTTGACACAAAAACTATGTTCGGGAGAATGAAAAGGATCTCTAAATTATTCGGTTTTTTTAACATAATGAGCTCAATAAATTTAGGTAATTACTATGTCAAGTGAAAATTTATTGAGTCACAAATCCGATGGTTCAAGCGGGCACATGAATCGGAGCCTGGATAAAGAAGTTAGGGATGATTAAACTTAATTGTACAAAAGTGTTTTTTTAGTAGCCTGTTTCGGTTCTAGTCCTGTTTTGGGTAACCGTAGAATTGAGCTATTACTATTTTTTTTAACTCAGAATCTACTCGAATTTTATTAATAACTAGCCGGCTTATCAGTTCCGGATGTAGCCATTGCTAATACACGCTCCCAATTGTACATGTGCGTTTCTCAGTATAATTCACTTCATGTGTACGAAAATTCCTGCATGATGTTTCCGATTACACAAGTTGAGGGTAAATTACACCGTTTGTACAAAAAGTTTTGCTAATATAACACTTTGGTATAAAATTTTTAAAATATAATTCTGTAATACATTTTCTTTCAAATATGCTATACATTAGTACATTTCGTTAGTTTTTCACTAACGCCGTTAATTTTTGATGACGTAGACAGCTTACATGACTCTATTTGATGATATGGCTTTATGTTTGAAATGTGTAAATTGTCACATAGCATATAGGAAGAACCACTATATCTTTATTCTTTTCTCTCTCCGCACCTACACCTCTCTCTCAATTGGCTCTCTCTCCCTCTCTCTCTCTCTCTCGACTCTTTCTCTCTCTCTCTCCGCTCTCTCCCCTTCTCTCTCTCTCGCACAATAGTGGGATAGAAAAAGACATTTGTCACTATATTAGCGACATATTGATCATTTTATCATTTTATCAGCAGTATATAAAAAGAGTTTTGATTACCTTTGTTGGCAGTATATAAAACAAGTTTTGAATACATGTGTTGATTGCTTTATATTCTAAGTTTGCTTTGGATCGATCTACTATAAAGATCAAGTTTTAATATGACCATTTCGTAATACTACATATTTTTCTTGAGAATGTTGAAAATTTGATATTATGTTACTAGAAAAATATATTTCAGAATATCAAATAAATTAGGTAATTTATATTTTAAAAATATCTTATATTTAATTAAAATATTCTCTATTTATTTTAAAATTTTCTTATTATTTCATGAATCACCTAATATAATTTTTAAAATTATTTAATAAAAAACTATTAATTACTTTTGTATGTTCAACCTTCGTATTTTGACGGTCTATCATTTTCTCAACTCTTTCTCTATTTTGTACATAAAATTTGACAATTAAGATAGAAGGAAATTTGAAACAAGGCTTAATGCGGTCAAATTCGTGTGACAGGTGAGGATGCTCAACTTACACCTGTCAATTCAGGCCAAGCGGAAGAATTCGGGCCATGTCAGCTCGATCGAACATGTCGTCCCGCCCAAACATCTCCCTTCATCACAAATATTTCATTATAGAACCACCCAAATAAAATAAAATAATTATTTTAAAAAGAAATTTTTATATAATATAATATAATGATTAATCTAAATTTATATTAATTAAAATAATATAATTAATTAATTTTTAAAATTTTCTTTCATAATTTTTTTATTATAAATATCATTTTTTATCCTACGATCTTATACATGCTGATATTTTAGTCAACCCGAAATCTCCACCCATGAACGATTTTTTCTTGCCCAGGCCGTGGGGGCCATCTTTTACAGGTCCAGCTCAATTGATTTGTACGGTCAGAACAAATGTGAAAAGGAAAAGAAAGGCTAAGGGCCGACGGACCGTGCCATCGAAACTTCCGCTGGAAGCTACTTCGCGAAGAAGCTGAAGATAACTAAAAGAATATATCCTTCAAAAAACATGGAATGATGACTAGGATTGTACCTTGCTGCCGGATAAATCTGTAACCCATAAAAACCTGCCATGTGGCATAGATTCCCGGTAAATTTTGATAAAATTCAGGAGGTCTTCCTGTATAGTTTGAGAGTTATTTGATGTCGGTTCAGGTCCTGACTGATATGCTTCTTGAAATCTATATTAGTATGATATGTCCCATAAAATTGTCACGACCAGTTTTAGTACGTGGAATTCAACCATAAAAAAATAATAAACATATATAATTGTGACTATAATTCTTCCATCGTTAGTAAAAATATAAAATAGATGAACATGTTTCACACATAAATGTCGAGTGCAACTCATAATAAATAAACATCTATATTCTCTATTTTTATATAGGAGTACTGATGGTAAATCACTCCATTTGTTGCCCTCGCAGGGTATCATTTCAATTCTATTTATTGCATCAGATTGCTTGCTATTATGTTGAAAGCCGGAACTAATATTCGGTGGAATTGTTGTGGGGGTATTTATTCCTACTTCATGATAGTTTGATCATGCGCATGAGTGCACTGCATGATAGATTCGATTCGTATTTTCGTACCATAGTAAGGAATGTGATGCTCACTTGTGAATTTTTGGAGACTTTATGCTAGAAAAATGGAACTTGATTAAGATCCTACTTTATTACGCTTTCTTCTTTGTCATACCTTTCTGTGGTCGGGAGTCCATGTTTCTTACCTCGATTTTTTTAAAATTCATCAGAAATATGGCAATCCGATAAGAGAATGGAAAATTCTCGCTAGAGACCGGATAGCTATTCTCATACGGCTCTCGAGGTGCTACTGTTGTTCTTCTTCCTCGAGTCCATCACGTGTCTCTTGGATAATTTTCAGAAGGGTTAGGTATATCTGACAGGGCAATTTTGTCGAAAGAAGTGATTTTATATGGTAAATTCCATGGTTTACAAAATTGACCCCTTGTTTTCGTATTGACGCGTAATAATCCACGTTATGTTATGATGAGATTCCAACAGCTCCATTCCACCTCGTGGCCCTTTCGAAAAGAAAACTCCAAACAACGATGATTTTTCCGACGTGGGACTATTCCACCACCAAGGCGTCTACAATTTACTGACTCATAAGTAGTAGTAGTAGTATGCTATAAATCGACAAGATCGTGGTTGGCTCTGCCTCACCAACTCGTTAGTACTTTTGGTGGGGAAATGCCAATCAGATTAAGACAACTAGACACTTTACTAATCGTATCACCATATTTAAATATAGTTATTTTTATATTTTTAATCTTTACTTTTCAAAATTTTATATATCTAAATACGAATGGTTTAAAATTCATATAAATGATGATATGTGTATAATTTTGGTATTTGAAAATATCCCTAAAAATAGAAATGAACCCAAAAATATTATGTGGAAATTTTAAAATTTTAAAAACCCTAGAAATTAGAAAAAAAAATACGTGTTTCATTCGAATAATATCTATATATGGAATATTTAATAAAAAAAAGCTTATTGAGCATAGGAGAGAGAATATTATATATATATATATTTTTTTTTTTCTAATGTAAAGCAATTGCAATTAACTAAAATAATTGAATGAGATAATACACGCGGTGCAATATCATAGTTAACAGAATCTGATAATATTTTGATGAGTCAGCGAGATAGGATCAACCAAGATTTTTTCTTGTAAATTTGAACAATGGATGACTTCCGTTGATCTTCTTTTATAATATTTTTTTCGTACCATTTTTCTTTCAATTGATTTTAGGGTACTCTACTGAATCGTGTACATCGACCCTCAATTTCGGAGTGACGCTATGAGCGACAGAGAATGAGCAATAAGTAGACCAGGCAATTGCCTGAACTAACAATAAGTAGTAAGTCGGTTTTAGGATTTGAAATTCTTAAGAGTCCATATTTAACCATTAATAGTGAGCTTAAATTATATAATATATTATTCGATAGATAGTAGATGGATATGATATTAAATATTATTGATATAAAAAAAAATAAACTAGCTAATTTAGGTTAAACGATGAGATCTAAAATGTCATCTCACCTCAAATTACTTGCCTAGGCACGATTTCTTCGTGATTTGGGCTACCCAACCTATCTAAAATGAGTAAAATAATTATTTTAAAAATTAATTTAAATCAATTTTTGGCTTGCAACTAAATTTTTATGTGTTATAATTGACTAATTAATTTATTTTTATGTTAATTTTAAAGAGATATTAAAACACATTTTTTTGTCAATTCTATCATAAAATTTCTTTTATTTAGAAAAAATGGTTTTCATACTTTTAGGTCAACATGAAAATTTTTGATTTCATTTCGTACAATATAAGCACAATTTAAAATATTAGTTGACCTGAAAAATTTAAATTAAGAGCCATACTTTTGGGCTATACCAAATATTGCCAAATCTAATAAAAAGAAGGTATTATCAACACGAAATGATTTATATTGTTACACCTAGCAAAAATGGGTCCAATATAAAAATACTGTGCATGAGCTAGGGTTTTGGGGTTGGGGCAAGATGTCTCGCCATGGGCGCCTGACATGGAAATAAAATATGGCCGTATTAGCTCGAAGCACAAAAGTTCTATTTAAAAATTTTCAGAAGAATAAAAATTCTATTTAAAATTGAAATGAAAATAATAAGAAATTTTTAAAATATAATTATTTTTTAAAAAATCATATAAAATTTGAATTAACCTTTCGTTCATTCCAATGCCTACAATTATTTAAATATAGTTTTTAAAATTATTTTTTCTTAATTTGGGCTTCCATGGGCGGCCCGAAATACAATTATTTCAGACCAAGACTTCTGGGTCAACCGAAATGTCGCATCAGCTTGAATTGTCACGCCTAAGATGGTGGATTATTTTTCTTTTTAATTTTTTTTATATTGGAGTATTATGAACTTAAAAAATTAATCATTATCCAATCCAAATAAAATATTTATCATATATCAACGTTCTACATGTTAGATAAGTCACATAATAAGGTTACTAAAAGAACCTTGATACTTTTCACATGTAAATTCAGGGGTTAATTGCACAAATGGCATATCAAGATTTGGAAAAACATTTGGTACAAATAGAATTTTTTGCATTTCATTAGTACAAAAAATTACTAATAAAATTTTTCTTAATACAATCCGTCAAAATTGTGATAATGATGTTTAAGACTATTAGTATTAATTGCATCAATTATATAAAAAAATTGAAAATATTTTAAATTAATATAAAATGAAAATTTTTGTGCTCAAATTTAGAGTGAACGCAATTTCACTTGGGTTGCGGATGGTGGGGTGGGGTTAGGGAGGG
>CXYZ01007921.1:51361-65556 GCA_900006705.1 Sonneratia caseolaris
AACCCCTAGAAAATTCTCATTTTTCTTCATTTTTCTATTATAGGAGTTTAGGTTATTTAAAATTTCCTTATCTAGATAGTAAAATTTATATTTGGTATTAAGAAAATTTGTTTGGATATTAGTTTCTTCGAAAATTACATATAAAGGGTAAATTAGGCATTAACAAGTTCTAAAATGATCGTTTAACTACATAGAGAAAGCATTGGTTGTTTATCCTTAACCTAGGACACATAATAGAAAAATATTTATAACAAAATAAGTATCAAGATCACCAATGATGGTGGTGGTTTAGTGGCTTAATACCCATTTTCATGCAATTGCATTCATAAAAAACCCTAATATTTGGAGCCCTTCTCACAATTGGATAAAACGATTTGCTTAAATTGTACACTTTGAGGCTGACCCTCGATAGAATACAGACTTTTCAGATTATACTAGGCATTCACTGCACTAAATGGATTAGTATCGCATACTAATTACGTGTGGAGTCTGCCTTCCAAAAATACCCATTTTCATGCAATTGGACTCATACAAAACCCTAATATTTGGAGCCCTTCTCACGATTGGATAAACCATTTACTTAAATTGTACACTTTGATGCCGATCCTCAATAGAATACCGATTTTTTTAGATTATACCAGGTATGCAGTGCACCAGAGGGATTAGTATGGCGTACTAATTAGCTGTGGAGTCTGCTGTCCAAAAGGACGACTGCTGAGGGCCCGGAGCTCCACTCTAGCAGCCATGATGAGAAATTATTGTGTTAGGCGGCCTGTCGGGAAATTTTAGATCATACTAAAATGTAAATGTACTACATGTAACTCATAATTAAACATCAAATATAATATCAGAACATTAATTATAGATTTCGCATGATAATATATCAAATTCTGATTTTATAATTGTATATTTATCTTTTTCTCTTGGTGGGCACAATGGGTAGTTTGGCAAGTTTCAATATACTTGTTTCCATACTACCTAACGCGAAGCCATCGGACCATCGTGATGCAAATTTTTATACCATGTGGCACCAACCATTTCATTGCCCTATTCTATTTGAAAGTTTTATAAAATTATATAAATATTTTATTAATTTTTATAGAATTCTAATCATTTTTGTGAACTTTTAGAATTTTATTTTTTGTTATGCATTTTCAATTATTATTTTAAAAAAAGAGATAAATGTAAAATTGAAAGTAGATAAATAATCATGCATTCTTAGTTCAATCCATGAAACTGGAAACTAACAAGGAGTCATGCATTTTTCGGCAATTTGAGCGGTTGTCATCCTTGTGTTGGGTTCACATGAGGCAGAGTTAGTTCCCCATTCATTCCCTCTTTCGGCTGCAGGAAGAGTCGGATGAACTTGACCTGGAATTCGACCACGCGACTCCCAGCAAGGATGCGTATACACATTTTTGTTTTCCAGTGAAAGACGTGTATACGCTTTTGTTTACCCCGTTAGTGATTTCAGCACGTGCTATTTTGGAGTTATCCATTTATTTCTTGGTACTAAGTCCTATGTACTTTTCGATCCGAGTCATTGAGGAGGAGCCCTAATCGGCCTAATGGGCCGAAGAATTTGGGCTCAGCCCAGGAGAAGAAAGGCCCCTCACCATGGTTCATCCACTTAGGATATTATTAATAATGCGGGGTATCTCTTGGATTCAGATTCACCTCTCTCCCAAGAATCTTCAGGGTTGGTTGGTTTGCTCACATGCGTATAAAAGCATTGACGACCATAATGAAAGGGGTCTTCTCTTGGACATTAAAAATTCGACTAAGATGTATCATATGCTATCTAAAATTTTATTATCTTTACAAATTTATATTTGAATCTAACCAATCCATTTAAGAAATAAAATTATCATAATATAGATTATTTCCATTTACAATACTTAAACTCGATATTTTAAAAGGGACGTCGAATCATCTCAATCAAATTATACGTATACACTTTGTTTCTATTGGCACTAGTGTATTCCTATAATTTGATCCTTGATATTTGTGCATACATAAGTTCTTTCTATTTATTATACTAAAATTCGATATCTTATTTAAGAAAAATATATATAAATTTATTTCAATTAATTTATATTAGTTAATTATATGTATTTTTCATGTCACGCGGTAATATCCTTACAATTTGATCTTGATATTTAAGCGAACTAACACTTCAATCCATAATTTCTTTTTACTAAAGATAAGACTTAAACGTTGAATCATTTGCCACAACATTGATCTGATCGTGAAAGTGCCATTAAAATACCTATGTGGCATCTCACGTGGCATAATCAGATCATATATATATATATATATGTATATATTCTTTCATAGTCAAACAACCAAAATGTAGCAGTTTTGATAATTCGAAAAGTGTAATTACTTTTCTACCCCTTGCTATTCATCAGGTTTTCTAATTTTGCCATTTATCTTCAAGAGACCCTTTTCACCCAGAAAAAAACCACAGCTAATTATAGCCTGACGCCAACATCTCCACCATACATCTACCACCACATGAACTGTTCCATCCAATAAAATGTAACTTACATCTCACCCATGTAGTGGTTCTTCCTTCCCAATCTCAAGGACTTTATCTGCCTCTTGCAGATAACAGCGATTCAAATAGATTTCATTCTCACCCCCAAGTTTTTTTTTTTTAATCCAAAACTGTGTCGTTGAGCCAAGGACTCAATCTTTACATGACCAAAAAAACAGTTATGATAACTCCTTGAGAGGAATTATTCTCTTCCTCATCCTAACTTAGGCATTTAGTGAACTCATCTAGACCTAGCAAAATTTGGCATGGCTCAATAGCCCAACATGACAACACCGAGTTGGGCCAGTACGTATTATGCCGGAAGCCTTATCGTGCCGGGCTGGCACGATCCTAATAATTTTATCGGGCATGCCGGGCCTAATGATCCCCAGACTGTACTGCCCCGATGACTCGATTATGGATATTTAAATAACAACTAATAGACAATTAGACACTATTGAAAAATAAAGAAATTTCATTTGTAAGTTCATTTGTAATTGTAAATAAGTCATGATTAAAAAAAAATTTACGGACTATCGAGTCGGGCTAAGACCACCCCTGTCTTATCATGCCATACCATGCCGTGCCAGCACCATTTGCCACCTCTAAACTCATCTAAGATTATTGGAGATGTGGTGACGAAGACAGTTTGAAAAAATGCATACAAACCCATGAAGATGTTCCAGGGAAGCCCCAGCTTGTAAGAGAAGCCCAATTTCCAGTGAATCGCTGAGATTTGCTTTACCTTATTAGATAAATGTGTTAAAGCTTACACGAATATCATGGATCAAGCTTTAAGTTTAATTTCGGCAATAAAGAATTTATTCCGTCCCATAACGGTCCATTGACCGACGATGACGTGCACAGAGGGGGCGTCTCATCTACCATCCGTCTACTGATGTGACACGTGTCAATGTTATGAAAATAATGAGTTGAACTTTTATAAATTAAAATTAGTAACTAAAAAGAAAAAGGGAAAACCAAAGAGAAGGGGAGGTCAGCCGCAGAGGCCAAGACTGGTCACCGACTCACCCGCCTTGGATAAGATCAACCCCGGCGAGACACTCGCCTTTCACTTTAAAACTTACGAAGAGAGAACGGATAGAGGCCCGATAAAGGGCGCTATCCGTCGGGCGTCGGCTACCACCCCTTACCGGGATAAGAGTGGGGCGCATAGCCTCCCAACTTACCGTTATGATCTCGCAAATTTTGCACGCAATAGAGTCCTACTTATTGATTTCACAACAGAAATTGAGAAAGTCTGAAGGAAGATGTAGAATTAAGACGGGAAAAAGCAGAGGATTTACAAGTTCATCCTTTGAAGAATCGCCTCAAGCTAAAGTTTAAATGGTTGAGAACAACTATAATCCATTGTCGCACATGTTCTTTCTCCGAGGTATGAGGTGACTTGACATGAGAAAATTTATATCGGGAATTCACAGATCTGTGTATACCTATTTCTTGCATCCGAGGTAGATCCCAGTAACGATAGCCACCCCAGCAGCTGCAACTCCGAAGGAGGTAAGAATTTTGATGATAGAAGTGGACTTTTGCGAAGGAACAGCCAATAGCTCCTTCACCTGAGATGAGAGAGAATTTCACGAATTGAGTTGTAAGATTTGGTTTCCTTGTCGAATTGAATGACATGATACAAAGCTAGAGAGAAAGTAAGTTATGTAACCGACAAGAACAGGTTGCTTCCAATGCTTCTTGATTCCATTCACGTGACCCTTTCCAACAACTGCAACGACTGAACTGTGCTCGCTGGCAATTTTCTGCAAGCTAGATGACATGTACCTAGAAGCATAACAAAAAGAGAAAAAAATAGATGTATAGACACCATTAGTATGATCTCAACTACAAACTGCATAGACAGGGTTAAAGAACAAAGTACTGACTGATCTCTCTCATGAAGAAGAGTTTCCATTAGAGTAGGGAACTCCTTGCTCATTTCTTGGATTACAAGGGTCATCATGTCAACATCATCCATTTCCTTCAACTAAAGAAAACCCATTAAAGAAAGATGAATCATCAAGTGATAATGGCAGCAGAAATCGAAATCTATCAACCAAAAGATAAAACTGAATTTCTTGCCATTTTGTTAAGATCCTCGGGGCTCGGCAAAAAGACTGCTTGGAAAAGAAAGGAATACAGTAACTTTGTCTTGTGCCAAAGTTGCATTCTGTCCCATGTCCTCCGTAGAGTTATCTGTCACATTTGAGAGAGAACTAAATATCAGAGAAGTTACAATCTCTCTCTCTGGAAGTAGCAGTGGCTGCTGTAGAACTAACAATGAGAAACTAAATGAGATTCCAAAATCTAGACAATGAGAATTTAAAATTTTACATTTCAGGATTACCATAGTAATGCAAAGCCAGGGGCAGACAATCCTGTAAGCGATCCCCCACCCCCCACAAAAAAACAACTACAAACTAGAAAACAACCTATGATACCACTCAACCAGAATTGCTGCTTCAGGAAAGGAACAAATTCCTTGAGCAAAAGAATATCAGACTTCCATGTGCATACATGGGGAAAGGACTGAACCCTACAAAAATACTATAGCCTTTCAATCTAATTTAATGAACTGTTATAATAAACAACTGACCAAAGAGGATTTCATGTAAGGAACATGCTCTACCTGTACAGGGCGATCACCAAGGATGACTTTCCCACCATATTTCATGGCTTCTTCATATGCCACCCGAAACTCAGCACCAGGAAAAATCTCAAGCTTACTAGCAACCTTGAACAACAATTTTAAGGAAAAAGATAAAGGATTATGAAATGAAATGAAAAGGCAGCAAATGCTAATTCAATAAATACATACAAGGACAGAAATGAATGGAAGGATAAGCCAAAAAACAGACCACTGTTACACTTCGAGAACTATTTTGAAAATCAAATTGCTCGACTCTAACTAGCTCAGCACCAAAGAAGCCTGAAGCTTGAAGGATTTAAAGCAACTACCTTTGCAAGAAACCAGCTGTAAAGGATCCCGAATAGATTATGATTTTTCTTCCACATTTCTACCATTTCTCCAAAGGTTGGTACCTGATGAACCATTCAATCAAACAGTACAACAAGTACTAAGAACAGTAGCTAGTTGACATGGAAGGCCACTGTACAAGTAAAGACAGAATTCAGTCTCTGATTATGCCTCAAAAGTATGAATAAGTGAAATGCAGAGGCAATCAAAGAAAGAAGTTGCCAGCGTTTGCCAAAACAAATAAAAGATGTAATGCATCCATCATTATTAAAAACAAAGGGGCGGTGAAGATCTAAGCGTGCAACATTTGCTGCATCAGAGCACTCCAAGGAGGCAGAACATAATTTTACTGCAGAAACTGAAATAACCTTATTTACTTATGCAGAAGTAAATGCACGGACATGCAACTGATAATAGCAAACAAAACTGTCATGTAACAGCGCCATAAAAGATGTAGGCTATTCAGAATAATTATTATGGCAGAGGCCATAACAAGGATTGATGAGGGACCTTCAGATTCTGCGGGGTGAGCACGGCCACTCTTTGGGAGCAAAGTTCCAAGAAAACCACCTAAAGTCAATGAGAAATGTGACTTACAAGAAGCACACAGTAGGAGGTCATAAAGCTAAAAGAAGAACACTAATGCGTAGAACTGAATATCTAGCGGCCAACTGCTAATTTGACTACTAAATGGATGGTATAGAACAAGGAGGAACCTCCGGTTCTAAGTAACTTATCACGGCTTGCACTTCTCTGCAAGATTCCTGCAATCACAGGAAGAAGCATCTTCAGCTAAGTCAGCCACACACAGGAAAGGAAGTTGTTTCTAAGGAATCAGCAGGTACATCAATCTCAAGTCAATAAGCACAGCACATAGAAAACGTAATTGTCATATGCACAGGTCTAAATTTTCAGGCTACTCTTCGTTATTAGCTTCACGAAACAGCAAGAATCCGCAGATGTAATACTCGATCAATTGCCTCATCTCTCCGCTAATTGGATACAGGAGCAATCTCCAAAAATTCACCTGAGAAACATGAGCCGTCCCCACCAGGTAGACATCGCACCTGCCTCCCTCCGCCGAGGACTCGCAGCTGAGGACTACTACGCTTCTGGAGAGCTCCTCGGGAAGCGTCCTAACCTGATCCAATGCCTCCCTATCCCCGCCCCTTGAGACGGCATCCTCGTCCTCCCCCACGTCATCGACGCCCACGAAGCTCTCACTCAGGCTCTCCACGTTAGGGTTGGGATCCTCGATGTGGACGTAGTCCTCCACAGCAACCAGGTCGGGCTCCGGCGCGTGGGGCTCCATCGACGACGGCCGAATCGAGTCGGACATCCGGCGGCGGCTGACTCGGACGGCCGGGAGAGCAAACGAGACGGACTTGCGCTGGGAATGCGAGAATCTCGCACGTAAGTCGGGGAGCGAAGGTCTTCGTTTCGGTGGCCCTCTTGTCTCTGGGAGTAGAGCCGAGAGAGCGAACGGACGGGTTGAGATGGCCGAGTTGAGTGGTTTGACTCGGTGAGCCAACTGATTCATGGAGGCACTGATTCAGAGCCCATGAGGTGACAGATTACCCTCCATTGCATGCAACGAATTAAGAGAAATTCCTCCTCTTCTCCCTTCCTACCAAAAAAAAGAATAAAGAGAAATTCTCCCCGCTCAAATGCTTCAGCTTAGAAATTCACTCATTTTTCATTTTCCGGCGAGCACACTGAAAACAAGTGGGCCGTACTTGAGATTTGGGCCGCAGGTCGATCGTTAAGCCCAAACCCGATAAACCTACTATCTGTTTCTTCTTCTCTATTTTCGTTTCTGCGAGGATCTCTGGTTCATCGCCATCTCTCCAACTCAACTCGGGAAGGTCAGGATTGCTTGTTTTAAGCTCGAGTTCCATCTCTGCAGCCAAGTGGGATCTCCGTGCAACTAAACTAATTGGGCTGATGCCTATATGTTCACATCCGAGCGAATCTGCTTATATCTTCTTCTCTCTTAGTGCCGGGATCCTCGGTTTTCTGTATCAGAGACTATTTCTTTCTCCAATGTGTTTGTTGAGAGACAATACACTCATGACCAGAGGGCATATTGGTGATATAAACTAGAACTGGGAGATTTTTTGGCCTATGCGTTATTACTTGAGAATGAAATGTTATGCATCTTATTTGTTAAAATATATAATTTTATATCGACGGGATAAAAAAAATTATAAATTTATAAAAAAAAAATTTATGTGCTATTATTATATATTAGTTTAAAATTTTAAGTGGAAATAAATATAATATCGTATGAACTCATAATGAATTCAATATAATATCAGAACTAATAAGTTCACACCTCATCTGACTTAAATCTAAAAATTCATAAATATAAAATAAAATAGTAGAAGTAAAAAATAAATGATATAAAAAATTTTACCGTAATAATTAAATATATAATTTATTAATTGTTAACCTAACTGCCATGCCTGGTAAACTCTTACTTATTGGGCGGACCGGGCTTGGAAGCTACCGAGTCATTAACTTAAGCATGTCCGGTATTACGCATTGAGAATATCGTGTGCGGTATGCGCCAATAAATTAATAATTAATTTGTGAACTCGTCCGCGTGGAAGAGTCTTTTGAAATTTAGTCATCTAGCATATGGACATCAAAATGCTAATTATAGCATAAAATGCTCGATTCAAAATGAAAAAGAAAAAAAGATGAAGTGTCCAGCCAAGAATGTAAACCAAAGACCATAAATGTTTAATGGACCGGTCCCTAAATTGGCCCACAACCACTCTTATTAAGTTCATAAGCAATTATCAACAAAATTTAAGAAATAGGTATATTAAATCAGAATCGAACCAGCCCTTAACCATATGAAAACTGAAACTATAACTAGTCCAAAATTATTGTGAACCCAACCGAGACCGCCAAAAAACCTACAATCAATTATCACTTCTTTGTCGGTTCAATTTAAAAAAAATTAAAAAATAGTTTAAATAGTTTAAAAAAATTTAAAAAGGAGAAAATGATCACGGTTCATAGTTTGAACCAATCCAAACCAAAACTCATTCATGATTTCCTAAACCGTGACCCATAACCAAACTAGCCTATTATACTTTACGGGTGGAACTGTAATCGGGCTAAATAGTTCCAAGCTCATTTTGAAATATCCTAAACTGCCCACTCAACATCTCTACCAAAGACTCAACATGTTGGTATGCGTATACACTGATATAAGCTTGTCCAATGTAATGTCGAATGTATCAGCCATGGATCATGTACCGAATGGCGACGAGTGTAAAGAACCGATATCATTACAGAGATGCAGGGAGATGTAAAAATAACACAATTAGCTATTTTTAGATATCCAAGGGGGATAAGGCATGTAAGCAAGTTGTCTGTCAAACTTAAACATATTGCAAGCACAACACTAAAAAACAACATCAAAGGACGTGTGCTCCGCTCCATACATATAGCTTCACCCATAGTCTCGGGCAAATGACCAAAATGGATGTGGTTCAGTTTTCCAATCCACTGAAAGCATGAAACTCTGCAGCAAAGTATGCTTAGTTTCATTTTTCATCTCAAATCTATCCGATCGTTCAAATAATACCCTTTTTTTCTGGCTAAATTGTTGAAATAGTATCCTGACAGGGGCATCTTATACGCGCGGAGAAATCGAACTATGTTTTGGAAAGAGAAACATGTATAAGATGGAAGATCATCTAAGATTAAAGATTTGCCTCCCAACATCTCAAGTGACATAATAGACTCTTAAGCACGGGGGCAAACTTGAAGTTCTGGTTGGTTTCTCCACTCAGAAATGTCTGTTTCCCAAAAGGCCAGAATACAAAGGGCAGATTTGAAATAAAATGAGATCTACGTGTGTACTTCATTGCAAAGGTTCAAGACTTTGGGTAGATTTGGAAAACTCTCAAACCACTTCTTTTGTCATTAGCCCAGATACTTTCTCCTCCATATCTAGAGGCTGTAAAGCACATACATGATGAATTTCAATCTATTTACAAACATCCCCTGGAGCTTAATAGAGGATTCTTACATGAATTCTTGCAGTATGCCATGGTGATAGAGTCTTTCTTGCAAGTCTGCCAGAACATTTGGGAAGCTGTCTGTGATCATCAAGCTAATGTGCTCAAATTGGAATCTTTCACCCTGCCCAAGCAATCGGGAGAAGTTGTTATAGAGAAACCAAATAAGAGAGCCGTCGATCCGACAATACTGCCTTGTGCTTAAGTGATTGTTTGTGCCCAGATCAATCTAGTCTGAATTTGGTCCACATTTTTTATGACATGCACCTGAATTTTTTTCACAGCCCGTGAGCGAACAGCTTGCTTATGTGAAATGCAAACTCAGGATGGCAGGTCGAATGTTTGGTCAGGAAAATGTCAAGCTAAGAGGTATTATACGTCTTGAAGACTAGAGAGAGTATTCTCGGTTTATCTCATAAGCTGATAATCTAGGCGCTCATGCCTTTTCCACATGCGATTCCCAGTAGGCCATGCTCCATGGAGCTACAACCTGAGCTTACCATTGCATGAAACTACATGGATGTCACTTAGAATCGGAGGAAAATGTAAAGCAAAACTGATTCTTACTCTGCAAGAATGGTCACTCAAATGTGCAGCCGCATTTCTGAAGAAGCGAATGAGATGAACCTTCTCGGTATTGTTATACTTCCCACCGTTGTAGACATTCAACAGGACGCTCTCCTTATGAATGTTGTCTGTCCAACAACCCTTGCTAACACTTAAACACTCTATTGAACTTTTCCATTTCGTATGGACTCTAGGATTCATCATCTTCTGCTTGTCCCACAGCAGTAGAATGAAATCTCTGCAAGCACTCGAGTTCATCAAGGCCACGTGTTTGCTAATCAAGTATGTGTGGGGCCTGTCGAAGAGAAAATAAAAAGGGTGAAGCTTAAATCGATCTGATATCTGTTTCAACGAAATAAGATGCTCTCAACATCTACAGGTCGCAAGCTCAGCATAGTAGCAGCAAACTATGGAAGCTTTCCCTTTCTTAGGGTTCTTCATTGAAGGGTACTTTGTCCTTGAACAAGTAAAAACTAAGAGGAAAAAAAATGAAACTAGCCTTTTCAGAGCCAACACAAACACACAACGAAGAACAAATAGATAACAGAAGTCTTCATAAAATCCACATATAAATCAAACATAATACCCATCAAACAACAATTTGGCATTCCTCAAAAAAGTTCAAAAAAAGAAGACAAATTAGATTACTCTAATCAGCTTCAATTATCACATATTAGATGAGTGATTTATACTTATTTGTACCCACTTATAATAATTTACTAGCACATTCTCATATCATGTGGCAAGATAGGATCATGGAAGAATTTCTCTATTTTCCGTGCAACTTATTATCAAGGGGGAAAAAAAAGAAAAGTATAAGTGCAGATCACATGATCCTTATCATAACAAATCATTCCTCATCAAGATAATACAGTACCATTTTTAGAACACAACAACAACCGCATCTACCTCATTAAGGAAGAATTCACTAACTGTAGCAACAATTAGGAAAACCTTCACAAACAGAAGATTTAAATCCATATGTGTGTGTTTGTGTGTGTGTGTTATACCTCGGATTCTTTAAGAGCTTCAACAAGTGTTGCATGTCGTATGGCAGTAGCTTGGTTTTTCTCCTAATTATGGTTGTCATGATCATGCTCCACAAAGAACCATAATCGCTCTCTTGAAGTTTCTCAGTGAAGTTGCTGAGCTGTAATTTGTCAAACTTCAAGTTTTCCCCGACCACATAAATGTTTTTTGGTCGAAAAGCGCCGTGATTCATGCATTGTCCCTGATTGTGGAGGTACTGAACAAATTGAATCAGCGACCTTAAGCAAGCAAAAGTAACGATCAGTGTGAATTATTGAATAATTATTATTATATAAAAAATGAAAAGGAAATGTCTAAGGCGATTACTTGATGATTAATCAATCAATTACAGAAAATTGGACCCAACTTCATTACTAGCAGAAAAATGATGTTTTTGGCTAATCAAGGATGCCAATAGTGTCTCATGAACAGAAGAGAATCAGCAAGAAGGATCTCAATCATATATATGGGTGACGTATCTTTCACGCAGACCTCCGTCAGGTGGACAACCATAGCCCATACATAAGAATCCAATTCAAAGCACAGGAGATGTTTGATGGCGTCATAGAGCAAGGCGTTGTGAGCAGCTTCCCAATCAAATGCCAAATAAATTGTGAATCAAACAAGTTATATGGGCAATAGCAGAGAGCAACAGCCTCTACTGTTTGCATGCGGGTAGTAGCTAGTGAAAGAAACAAATATGAATTAAACAAGAGAACAACAAGAAGCTTACTTGATTAGGAGTTTGATTTCATCACGAATGTAAGTTGGTCTCCACATTCCTGGAACCTCGAGAGTTGCCAGGGGCATGATTCCGTTATCTTCTCTTCCCTTTACCCACTCTAGCAGTGTGGGATCTGCTTTGCTTCCAGAAAAAGCATTTATCGGCAAACCACATTTCATGAAGAAGCATCTGCCAGAACTTTGGTCCCCTGGATCAGCCATGGAGATTATTTGGGGCTCTGGATCCAGTATCACTGTCTCCTTGTTCTCCTCCAGGTCTTCGTGAGTACTAATTCGCTCTGGGACACCATCTTCAGCTTGCTGAGGGCCATCAACACTGTGATGGACTTCAACAGCATGACCGGATGAAGGTGAACTCTATTTGGAAACCAGAAGTTACAAGAGAAATCAAATGTCTCGCAAATCACAATTATCTGCTCAACGGAACTACTATAAATTGCAATTTCGGAAAGAACACTATAGGTGTCTTTATCCCTTCAGCAAGACAGTGGATATCCATTTCCATCAGAATTTCTGGTGAAGATAATGGACAGACAGTACATTATTTCCCTCGTGTCCAACACTCGATGTTTACGGTCCTGCCTCACTAATCCATGCTGAAGTAGGCTATGAAATTTCTGCGTTTACAATTTGCAAGTAGCTGGGGTACGCCAGTTGCATATTCCAGTATGAATCCATTTTCGTGGAATCAGATATGTGACATCATTAAATAAAAGGAACTGGAGTTAAGTTGGAAAGAAAGGTGCCTAGGAACTTAGTATGTGAGGAAGGCAAGCTCGGGACTTACCATCAGGCAGGGTGGAGATGAGGACGCTTCGGCCGGGGCTGAAAACGGCCGGATCCGCCTTCTGCGGGGCCATATGAAGCCCAGCAGCGATTTGAGCAGGAAGACAAAAAGTTCGACTAAGGACCTCGATCCTGTCGAGTCTCTGGCCTTCAAGACGTGCCAGCAGTGTAGTAATCTGGCGCAGAACGGCTTGAGGAAGCCCAACAATGACGTCATACTCTGTTGTCGCTTGCATCTTCTCAAGAGGAGGAGGAGGAGGAGGCCGCCGAGGCAAGCAGTGTTCCTCCTCCAGCCCACGAGTAGACGCCCTTTCTTCATCCGAAGAAGACGATTAGGCTACTTTGCCAGCTGATTAAGGAGACCAACCAAAAGCCAGAGCAAAGACGACTCTCTCCACTCTCCCTCCCCCTCCTCCTTTTTCTTCCTTCCTCTTAGTAAATTCCGTGGCTCCGGTGCTTGGGTTACACGGGCCGACGAGATGATGGCATCGCCATTGGAGAAATGCGATTCACAGCACCGTGACTGGAGAGATCGGCAGATGCTTTAGTCGACTACCGGGCGGGGAGCACAAAGAGAGAGTGTTTTACACAATTTTATTAATTGGCCTACACACTGGTACATAAGAACACCATGCACAGAGTTAGCTTCTTGACTAAGAGTGTGCCAAACTGGAAAAGTACTGATACGGTGAAGTGAGGAAGTGCGGATGATAAGGGTATGCCATGAATTGTACAATGAGGCATTTCCATTAACTTTATTAATAAACCAACAGACAAATTCTGCTTGACCCCAAAAAGTCAATAATTGGCCATCACGTCGGTTCGCGTCAATTTTTCTCTTACTGGCTGCCGATGTCTCCCTAACCACACGAAACACAATTTGTTGATGTTATTTTAATGTCCGAATTACCATAATCATGATCAATGTTTTGGTCAATTTTGTAGGAGAAGCATTGGAAAATAAAAATTAGTAATAAAAGGACATTTTCTATAAGCAAAAAAAATTAGTGGTTCCTATTGGCCGACACATTATTTATCAACAAAAGGAGGACATTGCTGCTTTATCTCCTCACCACTTTTTTAATTTTTAAGCAAACAACGACTGTAGCAAAAAAAAAAGGAATTATGTAAAAGCTAAAAATAAAGTAGATAGAGAGGTAAGAGTATAGTTTTTAAAACCGGACCAGGCTGGAAACCGGTCAAGGTATGGGTTCATGGGTTTCTGGGTATGACTGGTGGTTCAATGGGTTGAACTGCATGTTTAATAAATAATATTAATAATATAATATTCCAATAAATTGATATAATATTATAATTTAATTATAATTTATAATCAAAATTACTAATATAGTTATAATGTTAGTCCCGAATTTAACATAAAATATAAATATAAATCTAGTAAAATAAAATAAGTATATTATAATATGTTTTTATTTTTATTTTTATTTTTAAATTGACCAGTTTACTTATCGGTTCAATTGGATTTATTGGTTCAAGTGAGAAC
>CXYZ01007921.1:70003-86960 GCA_900006705.1 Sonneratia caseolaris
CCCCCCCCCCCACGCCGCCTCGTAACCAAATCTATGATATTCTTATCTTCGGTCACTTATAGATGGCAGTTCAGCGTCAAATTTCTGATAAAAATCTGATTAGGAGAAGAGCCTTCCATGTAACTAGACAAGCCACTTGAACTTATATATCTATCAGATGGATCATGACAGAAGGTCTCCGAGGCAAGTATCTGCTCCCTATATGATGTAAGAAATGTGTGTGTTCACGGGCATGTACTACCTGTCCATATCAATAATATTTGAACCCATCTTACCAGGTCATCGGATGTTTAGTAGTCAGTTCAAATTATTATGGAATCAAAATTATAAAATTGAATGAGTCAAAGTTTTGGGATTAATATGAGAGAGTTGAGGCTAGATAATTTTCAAGCCGTCCGTACAGGGAAACACGAGATCACTCATCGTGAATAAGGCATCTCAAAATAACTTTTAAGTGCCGGAGATCTTTTAACATGCAATCACTGGGGCAATCGAGGCATCTTGAGGTTTGAATTCCGATTTGAAAAGCACACTGCCTTAATCTTAGGAAACAGGAGAACGTGAAGCAGTAGCACAATGACCCACTTAACCATGAACACGAACAAAAAGAAGAGGAGTGCGAGTTAACCGTTCAAGCAAGAGGGAGACCAAGAAGGATGGCTAACATTTGCTCATAAAACAAACATAGTAGTGGAGCACATGTCTAAATTACGAGAGAAACTTGGCCCTTTCTTGGTTCCGTTGTATAACCTTTATAGAGGGAACATCTGAATCTGATATTAAATTTCATGAATATGTAGATATTCATCAGCAATGTTGTATATTCCCACAGTCGCGCCAGCAGTCGAAGAGTCATGAAATTTCATATAAAGCCATTCAATACCCACAAAATGATTACTGAGGTCATCTGCAATAAGAAAACAGATGGTGCTGTTGAACATCGAGCAAAAGTAATTGGAGCAACAAACAGCCCTTGTTGGCAAAGCTAAGATTTCTTGGCAGGAGATGTTTTCTTGATCTTGGTTTCCTTGAATGCCGAAGGGCAGAAATCACTCACTCCACATTTATCACAACGGGGCCGTAAAGGTGTACAAATAGTCTGCCCAAAACCCACCTGTTGCAATTCACATTAGCATCATATCATGATTTAATAGAAAAATTAAAGCACTATCACAACCATAAACTTGAGCATTTGATCAGTGTCAGTATTTATTTATGTCTCCAGCTAAAAATATTTAACAGCACTATACCAGAAGAGGGTTAATGGGAGCCCATTCTTCCTTCGGAAGCCACAGCTGCAACGCAACTCTAGTTTCTTCAGGAGTCGATGTTTTCTAGAAATGAAACTGAAAGTGAGCAATCTATAGCAAACACTGAAAAACAGTTGAAAGAAAAAGGAAAGAGAAGAAGAGGAGACGAGAATGAACAGAAAGTTGATCCTTCATGAACAGTACGGAAATATTAAGGAACAGTTGAGAGTAAATTCATGAACTTCTACAAGGGATCAAGAACGTCAAATGACATAAATATCTGGCACACATAACAACATGATAAATGAAGGTACCTGCTTTGAGCCTACACGCCACACCCAACCAAGCCGGTTGCAAATTCGGTGCACATGGGTGTCAACGCATATCCCTTGAACATTATCCCAAGCAATATTCATTACCTAAAGAAGCATAGATCATGTATATCTCTGACACAGAATAATATTGTAGAGGGAGGAAGTTGTGAGCAGCAAAAGCTCACCAAATGAGCCATTTTCGGCCCTATCCCTGGAAGAGCAAGTAAATCCTCTAATGAACTTGGAATATCTCCATTACACTTTGAAAGGCAGATCTTTGCTATTTTCTTCATGTTACTTGCCTTTCTTGTGTAGAATCCAACCTGAGTGGTTTAAAAGAAAGCAGAGAGAAAAGCATGGATATTCTCAGTCACACACCAATAACAGCAATGAGCTTGCAAGTTTTTTAGCACAGGAAAGTTTAAACATGTTCCTTGCAGTGATAACAGTATGCATGAAGTTCATGAGATTACTTTTTCTGCATATTCTGCTTATTCTCTATATGTACATGGACTACACATCACAGACCATTCACCATGTTCATGAGATTCCAGTCAGCATGTATATGTGCACTTACTTGCAACCTAACTAGCTATAACATACATTGTATGGATTAACCAAAAACTAGAATAGCTAGAACATTAATTTCTCAAAAGGTCTCCTGTTACTGTACAGAAGTGAAGTAGTGGCTTAATATCATACAGGGTAAATTAAGGTCTTAATGGTTGCCTCATCAGCCTTGTCTAGGGCATCAGCAGTAAGCAAGCCATTCTCGAGGAGACGTTGAACGGCTCCTGCATCCATAAACAACCTATGAGCAAACAGATAAAAGTCCGTTACTTAGAATATATTATTCAAATATAACAAACCCAGTATTTACAAATTCACCACAAATAAATTGTAGACACTGAATCAAGCATAAGACAATGCAACCACTACATATTACTCAAAAAGTTCCAATAACTAGATGTAGTCAAATGGATCTTCCACAGATACATGCAAAGTACCCTCCCAACCTGTGATTATGACCTGATAGATAGAAAATCATTACCTTTCTACTATATAATATATATATATATATATATATATATTTGGTGCCTCAGCATCTTTATAATATGATAAAACATAAAATGAAATCTACTTGCCATGGGTAACATGATCCTTTGTTTGACTAGATAGAAGTGATGACACCAAGACAGCAAACCTTCTCTCCTGGCCAGAAAAGAAAGAACACAGACAATTATTTGTTAAAACTCAACAAAGAAAATGAGGAATAGCATAAGGTTTGCAGCATCCTATTCCCATGGCATTTTAAATTTTCTCAAACTGCATAGTATGTCCACTAGCGACTATACCTTGGGTGGAAGAGCACTTCCGGCTTTCTCACAACCCATAGTGTCAACTGGTGCACCTTCAGAAGACCTCATCATGCGAATCCCATTGAGGACTTTCTCCCAATTGGCTGGTGGTTCACCTGTAATACACTTGACTTTATCCAAAGATTCTTTTGAGACGTGAGCAAAGCACAAGGGACAAGTATATCAAAAGCTACTAATGTGATAATGTTAAAGACAGCAAATACATAACGAAAAATTCAGGAAAGCAAGCTATAAATGAAGAAATAATGAATTAATGAATAAACACCCGATTCTGTGTCTAATAACTGAAAATGAGGGAACCATATCATATATGCACCAAATTCTCGTATTTGTGTCAATTCCTCCATAAGGAAAATTTCCTGTCAAACATTCTGCCATCAGGACAAGGAAAAATGAAGTGTTCAATATTACAGCAGAGTAGATGGTAATAATTAGAGAAATAAAAGTGATTTAAGAGACAAATGCATCACCAGGACTTTGTTCACTAAAAAAATAGAGCTACTACTGAACAAGGCAAAGGTTCTACCTAGACAGAGTCATTCTTCTTTTTTTTCTGCTAGAGTTTGTCCATCAATAAACAATGAAAAGAGAAATTCGACATCATTCACGTAAAAAAAATTGAATCCCAAAAGCATTCTGCAAGATCTAGCTTTTCTTTTCTAACCTGTGGAGTCCATCCGAGAAGCAACTCCATTAACCCCCTGAACAACATCAGTTATCGGTTTCAAACTCCCTGCACCACAAATTCTGTTAGGAAAATGAACTTTCCATGCATGGAAAGGAGGACATATTGAAAAGATTTATTCGTCCCATCAAAGTGCTTACTTAAATTGGATGTTCCTTTCGCACCTTTATATGCAAATTCTTCAATGTCAGGTAATTCACAGATCTGCTGATATAAGACGTGACAATCATACAAATGAATAATGATCTCATAAGTACCCTTGGACCCCTAAAAGAAAAGGAGAAAAGAAAAATGTTTGACTACACAACAGCTATGTCAGTTTCATCTTTTCCAAATGTTTCACTAGAGGAAGATGAGCTAGCTAGTGAAAAACTACAAGGAGATAACTGTTCCTCATATGATGCAAGAATGTGTGCTCGTGTGAAAGCAGAGGATAATAGTTTCATGGCCTTTACATGATTGTTAAATATAATCTTCTTGAATTCTTAGAATTTTTTAAATTACATATTTGCTATTATTCACCCATTTTCACAATAGCAGTATGTAATAAGTGATATATATATATACACATATAAAATATCAGTAGTAGGCATATTTCCCCTTTGCAATAAAGATACATAGCTAAGAGATTTAAGATCCTATATGCACAGAGATCGGTTGGGTTCTTTCAACAATTTGGCTAGTTTTTCAGTAGCTGTTTTCAGATTTTTATATCTGCGCAGCTATCTAGTCATTGAAGAAAACACATTTAACGAGGGTCCGTATTATGAGGTTTAGTTTGGCTATTAATGAAGAATGTCAATTTATTGCCCTCACGATGATCATGAACATTTTGCTTACAATCTAGCAGAGCCAAGGGCCAATTTATAATTCTTCCAACCAAAAGGATTCCTAGTGCAGACATATATGAAACCGTTTACATAAGGATATAGTCCCTTGGCAAAACCGGCTAGCTTCACTATACGAATGAACAAATTTTCAGCGCAAAACCACTCCTTTCTACTACAAATACGCGAAGAAAAATTGAATATCACTGTCCAAAACAACTTCGCTCCTTTCATTGGAATCTAAGTGCTAAACACATCCCAGAACAAATGAACAGAAAAATGGGAGAAGTTTTCTCCGCAAGTACAGACACATTCAAGATAATACCAAATCAGATGGAACATGAACCAAATGAAGTCACTATCTTTCTTAGAGGTACAGGAAGGGAAAGCGTCAAATGGAACCTTTTTGGCACTCTCAGGTTTAAGTTCATGTTCTTGAACTTCGGTCGTCTCTTTGGCTCTCTTTTTCCTCACGAAAACGCGAACTTCTGCGAAACGGAACACAAAACCCACCAATTTCTTGGTTAACAGCTCTCGCAGAAGGAGGAGGAAAGGGAGATTTTTGCCGCATTGGAGGAAGAGAAAATTCATGGAGAAAGACCAAAGCCACGCGAAGGGGGCAGCTTCTGATGAGAGAGTGAACGGACCTGGGTTAGGTTCTGAAGCGAGGATAGCTGTTTTGGATTGGTGGAGGAGTCGGGCAGAGAATCTCGTTTTAGCCATTCCGTTCATCCTTCTTCCCGGGGCCAGAGGGAGCGGAATCGTTGAACAGAGCGCTGTTGAGCTTCTCGGCAGAAGAAGAAGAAGCGACATTTTTTTGCGGTTGAAGGACATGGAACAGAGTCAACCTGAAATGAATTATTTTATTTTTAATATCCTAAGCTCCATGAACATTAAATTTCGTCCCTAACGTTCAATTCCGTGTATCATTTTGGTCCAATCCTTCAGTACTCGCGGTGACGAAGGCGTGATGACGTTCACGAGAGAGATCCACCGTGTCCTTGCCGCGTTTGCCACTTAGCTCTCCACAAATGGTTGAAAACACAAACAATCGCCACAATTAGAGATGTTAAATGGTTTGTTAGGCTCATTTAATATATATATATATATAATTATTTAATTCAGTTATAATTTAATTTATTAAGCATAACAAATTAATTTGTTTGTGAATCACTGTAAAATAAAAAAAAAATCATGAACTAACCCTAACAAGGTCGGCTAGTTCACCGTTTAGATTAATTTAAGTTGTGAATTGTAACTCTTTTTTAATTATTTAAAATAAATAATTTTTTATATTTTTTAAATTAAATCTACAATTGATTTAACCGTTTCTTTTCTATCAAAGTGAGGTTTTTAACGATTCTAATAGATTCAAGTTAAAAAAACCTACCTTTTGGACTTAGACTTGTAATCTTCCTCCGAGCGGTTACATGTTAGTTTATGAATGGTCCACACTAGTTTTTTAACATCTCTAGTTATCACATAAAATTTAACATATTAAGAGAAACCGATATCCTCCAAAACTTAGGCCTTAAAAGAGCACATTTTGTGTACATATTTTGACACATATATGAGAAGCTATTCGAACATCAGACATTTGCCCCATCAAACCGCATATAAATAAGTTTTGAATAGCTAGACTGTTACACTAATAACTATGACTATACCATGTTGGTCTGTTGACGGTGTCCCGCCTCCACTCGCAGGATGGGATTAACATAGCTTTGCAAACGTCGTGCGGTAGCCACCTTGTAGGAATGTGCTAGCCAGCACCTTCTAGTTCTAGGTGACAAGCAACGTCCATTTAGGGGCAGTGATAGTTGGCTAAGCCACATCTCTAAGCATAGTTTGGCAGACGGATGGCCGGGACGTTGCATTCCAAGCTCTCCCAGTAGAGACCGAATCAAAATCAACTGGGTTAGTGATATTAGCCAGACTCATATGCGTTTGGATTACGTACTTGATTGTACCACCAAAAATAGATAGCAAATTCACCCACAGAGCGCCTATCGTCTAGATTGTCACTTGTCAGTGCATTTTTCATGGAATAAATAAGAGTAGAAGCTACTACCAGTGGGGAGGACGGTTGCAATCTAATACGGCAGCACGATCAATGAGGGTCTTCATATACTTGGATTGAGCTAAAGAGCAGTTCGTCCGCATCAGCATGCACCTCGACGGCAAGAAAGTCGTGACAAGAATCACTGAACTTAAAGAGAATCTAATAGAGAGAAGAAAGAATTCATCTCCACTAGAAAATTCCCCTAAATTTACACAAACACGTGTATCATAGTGGCAGCAACATCTACTGAAGATCTGATTACGAAGCACAAATAACAGGCAACAGTAAAGCATGTCCCAGCTAAGAAATAAATAGGAACAAGTTCTTGCTCCCAGTCCCATGTACTTTCGTACTGAGCAGAGCTAATCATGCTCGAGGACTCGAGAGGTGGCGCACATTTATCACGTTTTTTCTGTGATCCGGTCAATTGGGTTAGACCAATTAGGATAGGATGCTATAGAGATATTAAAAACTCTGGCTGTGTTAATAAGTGCTACACATGCCTTTCTTTTGTTTGGATGTATGGGCATAATTTTCTAACATAAAACGTACGTAACAGAGTCACCAACTTCCTCAAATCCACAGCTTGCTGTAGCCATTGACAATACTAGTTACTCTCTCATCTCATGCATTTGGGCATGGTCGAGGAGAGAGAAGCAGGCAGCATCAATCAATCCCAATATACAAACTCAATCTTCTCTCTATAGGCAGCAATGAATGAAAAGAATAAAATTTGAGAAATAGATAACATACGTATACATCGCATGGGACGTGGTAATGATTTACCGACCCGGTATTCGATATTCAGCATCCAGCAGCTTTGAGGAACTTGTCGTATGGGCTAGCTGGTGGCAGCCTGAAGGAATTCTGGCTGTACTCACGTGAGCAGATGAGCGGAAGGTCACGGACATTTGGCTGCTCCCTGATCACTAGCGTCAGGTCTGACTCTGAGAACTCCATGCTCTTATGCAAGATAAAAAAAACCATAGAGAAAATTATGTCCATAGTTTGAGATACCAAAAGAACCTAAACCGTCATAGAAAAGGAAGGGTGAGTGAATACAGATGTAAAGGCTGGCAGACATAGACAAAGCATACAGAATGAAAACAGCCTTCCTGATATTTATCAGATATAGACTTGAAGACACATCAGCAATATAGGCAATAACTCCAAGGACCACCCCTGTTTTGTGTTATTTAAGAGTATCCAAGAAATTCGTTCTCCAGTTCAGGGTCAGACACCAGTTTCCAGAACAATGGTTTAATCAAGCCTGATAGGTGTAATCTCCTATTACGTCAAGCACTTGAAAAAATAGATTAACTTATCAAGCATCTGAAAGTCCACAGTGAAGATGGTAGTATTGTTCGACAGATGAAATGTTTGAAGTCACAGAAGATCATATCATAGGGTAAAGCAAGAATAATCAAGTGCTCTTTTCATGGAATGAACATACTCACCGAGCTAGGAGACACAGGGACTTCTATTTCTTTTTCACCAGAAACAACTAATGCCTTGGAATCATGCTGATTCTTGAAGCTGTGTAGGACCAACATCTTCTGCTGTTTACCTGAAACAAGAGCTTCACACTGACTTTTCATCTGGTCATAGGGGACAGGCAAGGAGGAAACTGGGTTGCTTGCAACTTGCCGAGCTGTCTCAAGGACCTATTTATGGATAATACACAAAAGGGAAAACCTTAAGGTAATAAAATCACGCCAAAGAACAAATGCATATTCATTGATGTGCATGTATTATTATCATAGCCAACCTACATGAAACATGTCTCTCTTCCCATAAAGAATAGGGGAAGAACACCTATGTTTTACATTAAAAGAACAGTTTCAGAAATCTGTATTCTTGTAGTAAGAGAGTATGTGAGTCCCTTCTTAGTTCCTTGTCTTCATTTTTTTTTCAGGTAATAAGTTTCAAAGTTTTCATTTGCAAACACATTTTCAGAATCACAGCTCGCCACTTACCACTTACTGTACTGTTCTTTTTGCATTCTTCAATATGTAAAGTGAAAGCTGGTGCACAATTTACAACCATATAATTCCATGATTTTATTTAGCTAACAAGCTTGTTTACAAGTTACTCAATTGAAGTGGAATAAAAAGCATTCATACTTTTATATGTCACAAGTATAGCAGAGCAAAATTTCCTCAGAAAATCGTTTTTTTGTGCATATATAGGATGATGAACAATTCTAATTAGGGAAAAAAAGGTAACCACTGCATCAAAAGTTAGGAGTATCTTACGGATTCCAAGAGCTGGTTAACACTAAGAACATCAACTGCATTGGAAGAAAGCGATGTTTTACGATGTGAATGACTTCCACTTGGTTCAGGGAATGCATCATCATCATCATCATCAGTTAAGCAATGTGGAGGCATCTGAAACAAAAATACACAGAGAAAAGACGAAGCCTCGTAAAAATAAAATTTTGAAACTCTGCTAATTCAAACTAGTGTAACATTGGATTTGTAATAGTCCTTGCCACATCAAAATTGTGAATGTCCACTTGGGCAAGAGGAGAGCAAGGCCTTGGTGTCTCCATGAATAAAGGGGCAGCCAGTGGATAGGCTTCATCAGGTGAAAATACTTCTAGGAATTGTTCTTTGAAGCTTGATAGTTCCTCCTGCAACACAGATCAAAAGGTGGAGTTTGAGACCCACAACTTCATTCAGCAATAAACTGTTACATGCCCATAGAAGATGTGAGGAAACGAGAGACTTCCTAAAGGCTGGTAAATCTCCAGAGTATCAGAACTGGCCTGAATTGGTTGAAAGACCTGATTCACCTAAATTGAACTACAATCCTATGATATTTTATAATTAGATTCTGAAATAATGCAAAACATTTAACTCTTTAATCCAGTCATGAAATAATATTAATTCCCGCTTTAGCAATTTCCCCACTTAATCAATGATTCCAGCAAAACTTGATTGCACTCGCACAATTTTTTAAGGTTGACCATTTAAAGGTGCAATTTTTGCTTTACCTCAGAAAGATTCCCGCACTTCATTGTCAAGTGAGGTAGTATGATATCTTTCAAGTGCTGGTCATCAGAACCTACTGCTGAAAGAGCTCTCAGTGCAGCCACATCATCTTCCTGTGACCCATACAGTATTTTCTCCACTTTAGCTTCTGCAGACACAGCTTGAAGCCTGATGTTGTCAATCAGCTCCAGGTAAGGATCCATCTGTGGAGGAGCAAAAATAAAATTGCACATCATATTAGTGGAGAGCTCATATTTTCCAGGTCTACCTGTTGATTTCAAACCACTTTACACATTCATAGACCCTGCAGGTTTCCCAGTGGAAACTGCCTGAACTAGTTACTGTTCACACATTTATGCAGAGGAAAAAGAGAGAGAACAGGAGAGATGGAGAGTAACCGTTTTTTCTGTTAATGACTTTTTCACAACAGGAATAAGATCAGGAAGATTATCTGCCCAGGCTGAGAATATAAGCATGTACGATGCTAATGTGAACAGTGATCTCCTTCGAGATGGTTGCAGCCCTCCTTCAGTTACAAAAACACAGAAGAGAAAGCAATACATCATAAGACTTGATGTTTCATCAAAATATCTAGCACTCATCACATGAAGAAATCCAATCTTCTTAAACTCAATTGCAGTTGTCAGCAATGAATCAAACAAGAGTATGGGCATGCAATTACTATAAATAAACAATGAGTCCCATTGATCAACTTAATTGTTGGCATCTATAACAGCACTAAGATAGACAGTAGATACAGTAATATCTACAATTATCACCAAACACATAATTTAAGTTGTCGGAAAATACAGTCATCTACTCACCTTCCTGCTCAAGGGAGATGCTCCTAAGCGACAGTGCCAGCTGGAAACATCGGGATAAAGCTATGTGATTGGAGGCCTGTCAAACAAAGTGTTTTAAAATAGGGAAAAGACCAATACAATAGTCATATGAAATTTATGGGCAAACCACAGTGAATTGAATCCCTTGGCTTTGAGTAAACTAGTGACGTAAAATGAATATTCAACTACCAAAAGAAAAACCATGCAGGATCATTTGAAATATTTTGCACTATGCAGACATATATAAAGAAAACATAGGTAAGATCTAGCAGCAATACGTTGAGTACTAACTAACCTTAGAGCAACTGAACAGTAAAGACAGGTTATAAGTGTGTGCCATGGCCTCAAAATTTGCTGGGGTATTCTCTGCTGATGTTGCCTGAACCCAAATTGATGAGAGAAGAAGACTCACTTGGTGGCTACTCAACCGAAGAGAAGCCTCCTGAAACCATTCAAAAACAAAATAAAACAGTGTATTTTTGTGCTGCCTACGATTAAAACTTATCAAACGGTGAAAATTTTCTTACCATTTTTCTATCAGTCAGAGAATGCTTAAAGCAGTACGGTTGGCTATGGTAGTCAATAGACAGCAACTTTTCTCCAGGAGATTCCAAATGGTTTACTTCCTCTAGTTCTTTGCCTTCTTCCTGAAGAGAAAGACTTCCATTCATTACTTTCATTGACTTACCTACTGGAAAAGTTCCCGAGTGCTTTATTCTCTGACAAAGCAAGGATGGCATAAGCACTGTGGTGAGGATGCTGTGGGCTCCAACTCGTGTTTCATGGTCGGGGTGGGCCATCGCATAGAGCAATTGATGGAATAAGGCATCTGGAAAGGCCTGATTGAGTCATAAAAGTAAAATTGTTAAATATTGTCATAGAGCCTAAATATATGGACATCGGTGTCATCATGGGAGTTCACTTGCCTTCTTCTCATATGATACATTGGGGATTGAGGAGATGATTTGTGCAGTCCGATAAACAGCATAAATTGTTGATCGAGCCGCAATGGTAGCAACTGGGACACTCTCCAAAACCACAGCCAGCATATCTAGGATAGGTCCAACGTCTCCCACCTGCCAAGGACCATTAATTTACTCCAAGAAAACAATGTAGTTATTGTAAGTTGACAATTATTCCCAGGAAAATCTTCACTATTTCATTTGACAGAATTTCTTAGGTCATCCTTGGAACTTGCTATATATCACCTGTGTTCCTTGATAAAAACCTAAGAATTTAGAAGTATCAGTAACTTAACATGCATCCAAGTAATTAAAGTCCCCAATACTTGTGATCTCCTCTTTCTGTATCGCCCCATTATATGCTCTAAAGTAGTGGATGACTGATGTATTTTTATCATATCAAGTTCAGGTTTTAGATCAACTGCTTAGTGGTCCACCCAGAAGTTTGTAACTATATACATCCCGGCCCATGCCTCCACAGCCCAAGTTCCTGCTCATTGAATTAATTGCCCTTCAAAAAAATGGAGTACAATCTAGAAAAATGGGATTACATCATTTAAAAAGTAAAAGCCGTTCTATCATTCACACATATATGCAGGTAGCGAATGTTCATGATCAACAGAAATAAAAACTGTTACTGTAAACTAATAAAATTTGATTGCTCAGCTCATATTCTTTGGTTCAATGGCCTTAACAACCAAAATGATAATATGTGCAACAAATGAAAAAGGACACTTAGCACCAAAAGTACACACTTACTATATTTGCAAGTTCAGAGATGCAACTCTCCAAGGCAAACTGCAGATCCACGGTTTTTTTATCAGATGCACCTCCACAGCTCGACCCTTCAGCTAAACATTGCAGGCACCTTCTCAATTGCTTTATTAAGTCACCTATTGCACCTATTATAGTTACTGAAGCACCACGATTTGCATTGCGAGCGAGTTGTGAGGTCACATTCACAATATCTATCTGTAACTGAGGTCTCCCCACAACATTTTTATGATCCAAATGCTTTATCAAAACCGTGAAAAGCTGATCTGATTTAGCATCTGCCCATGGAAAAAGGCAAATCAAGATAAATTTTTCTCTAAGTATAAGGTGGTGCTAAAGCAAAAGACGTGTGGAAAGAGAAATTTATTGGGTCCCAGATAACTGACCTGACTCCTCTAAGAGCAACTGCAAGTGCATCAAGACAGAATAGCCTAATTCTTTATTCGTGGACCAATTATTCTCAGTATCAAAATTGTGAAAAAGAGGCTCAAGAACTCGACGAACTGTTCCAGCTTCCTTAGCCAAGCAGGCCATATTGCACAAGCAAACCCCTGACCAATACGAGGGATTCCTGGAATGATCACTGATAATCAAATGCAATAAAAAGATTCAGTATTAAAAAGATAGTGTAGTAAGTAAGTAAAGACTCTGTAAGCATAAGATAGGAGGATGGGCCTTACATTGTTAGGTCCATGTCACAGTTGTTCAAGACGATTGGTGAGGAAGTGAGTTGCTTTCTTTTAAGCTCCTGCATTTCTTCCTTAGTATTTGCAGGAATTGGTTGCACAAATGTATAGTTCTCCAGCATCACTGATATAATCTGTCTCATAAAGGACATGCAGGGATTTTGAATATTTGAATTTGGCACTCTCTCTCAATGCCAAGGCAATTGAATAAATTTAGAGGACTCACTTTGTCAAAATCCATAGAAATATGAGAATGCTCCCCCATGAAAGACACCTGGGACAAAAGAGCCATTGATAAAAACAAGCACTATAAGTTGAGGAACAGACTAAGTCATGAAAGCTGAGCTCTTGTTATAATGAATACATGCTTCCCTTTTCATTAGAGACACAAAAAGATAAAGAAAGAAGCGTCTGTTTTCACTTCGGAAGATTCATCTTTTTCATATTAACTATAGCCTTCTTTTTCTCAACAAAAGTTGAAAATATGAAAAAGTAGGGCAGTTCTCGAATAATGAAGAGAGCTACACATCCTCAGAGACCTTTAATCTAGCAGGAATGATCTAATCTTTGAACAAAGCAGCCCAACACTCCAACAGATATAAAGGTATAAACCCAATTACCTATTGCAGTTTGTGATCGATGGAAGCATAGCAATAACTTAACTAGAAAAAGATCACAGAAATAGAATTCCTTGTGGAGACTAAGTAATATTTAATTTTGAAGTTATATTTAACAAACTATTACCATGCATGCAAGAGCTTGCATTCCTGCTGACCGTAAACATAAAGCTCTCTCATCATCACCAACATATCCCGCCATTTGACAGAGCTTTGGAATAAGACCTTCCAAGTTGAACATGTACGTACCATCCACCTGTTTTCATTTTACAGAAATAGAGTCACTACCAATAGCCCATTCAAAGGACAAAAGTTTGAAGAGACGAACTATAAGCTATTTACACCTGTTAGCTCGAGACATTCACCACATTAAACCAATAGTCTCTCAATTGAAAATTTTAGAAATCAGATAAAGATGAAGCTCATGAAGTGCATCAATGTAAAACTTCTGTGCTCCTTCCATTTCTTTCATGAAACTCTTTTTTCCCTGCTGGATAATTTCTTTTAAGAAACTAATTCAAAGTCAACAGCTACATTACCTGGCTATTCATAAAATCAACAAGGGCAAGGCATGCAAGAACCCGCATTTCATCTTGCCGTGTTTGTTCTAGCAAAGTACGAACAATTCCTAGTAAGCTACTAGCAAAAAGTGACCTGCAAGCATCATACAACCTCGAGCATATTCATGATCTAATAAAAGCAACAACTCATTCAAACATAAGAAATATACATGAACAAAAGCGCAAAGAAATGAAGTACTACATATCTTAACTACAAGTAGATGGAGAGCCTTTTTTAAGAATGATGAAGAATGATAATCAGTGCTCCCTAGTTTTGGTTTGGGCGACCTAAACAAGATTTTGATTGCTGATACTTGAGTACAAAGTACATCTTCCATTTCCAATCAAACGTTTCACAGAACTTTCTCCAAGATTCTTAAACTATGATTAGCTGTTATTCCAATTTCCTCAAACTCAAAATAACGTGCCAAAAAATTTTCTGGAAGCAATCCATCTGACATTGATAATGAAATAATAAATCCTTCCTTTTTTCCCATATTTGCAACAGTAGTTCGAAGATTAGCAAAATATAAATATATTGCAAAGTGCTCTCATGTAAAAAACCATTTATATGATAGTTCCATCTCACAGAATGTACCCACCAGTGTAATGCACCATACAATAGTTGCATTATTCAATTATGAGATGAACTGGAAATATTACCAATATCTTGCGTCCAAAGATTACAGCATAAAAAAATGCAAAACAGAGACAAAAATTGCACACCAATTACCGACATTAATGAAAAAATGTTGAAACTTACATCTGCTCCTTGCAAGATGATAACAATTTACGGTATATGCATAATACGACTTTCACAGATCCAAAATTCTCATTCCGTAAATCCTTGTAGCATCTTTGCTCTAAGTTATCCGTAATCTGTGCAAGAAAAGCATGAAAATCACACATACAATTGATCAATTAAAGTGCTAATCCAATCAATGGTAAATAATAACAGTTGTATAAAATGTTCAAACAATTCAAAATAATACAAAGATGTCCTGGGACTCAGTGCAATTTATGAGGAATACTCTTTGAATTATGGGAAGAACCTGACCTTGGGGATTCTTAATGGATTTTTTGAAGCATATTCACATAACTTCCCAATTTTTCTGTCATTAGGTTCAACATCCTGACAAAAGTAATTACATCAAGGAAGCTTACATATAGTGGGCAAAATCATATTAGACAAGAGGATATGGTGATATGAGAAGAATCCAACATAACTTGCCTGATTACGAGGAAAGATTTCAGCAAGCAGCTTCTTGTATCGCTTCACAGGCTGACGAGACCTTGCCCGCAATGAGGGACAGAAGAAACAGAGGTTGCCACAGGCGGGTACAACCCGCCTAGACACGACCCCCATAGTGCCAGAAAATTCAAAACCCGCCCTCAATCTACATTTAAATTTCAATCATCTCAATCACCACGAACTCAGTGTCTCTCAAAAAGACAATTTAAATCAGAAACTGTTATTCAACAGTCACCCTCAAATGCTTTTTTGGCACACACCAACTCAGTCAGTACACCGAACAAAGATCTTGCTAGCGTATATGATGTATAATTCTTCTGCAGGTGTTCAAATAACTAGCTAAAAAGACAAGGAAATAGTAATTAGACACATAGCAAAGAGTGCCGAAAGATACCAGTTTTTTTTTTTTGTTGAAAGGAACAGTAAATATTAGATACTTCAGCACATTACGCAACCCGAGAAGAGGTCCCAAATTTCAACATCTGCCAAAACAAGGTGATCCCAATTCAAAATGCAGGAGTTAAGAGGTAGCTGTCGGGGTCTACTAACATAAAGGTTCATAAAAAACCGAGGTTTCATGAATCATCCCAAGCAAAAAAAAAAGGGGGGGGATTGTGAAAACGCATTGCAAACCGGAAACTCCCAAGTTGAGGTCAAACAAGTAAACGCAACCCTGAAGAGACATCGAAATCGAGACAAACGAAAGCAAGGTCTCGGGGAACCGTCGCGTACCCAGCAATTGAATTACGAGAGACGGCAGTTCTGCGCACGAATCAGTTGCTGAAACAGCGATCCAGGAATGCCTGGGGAACGAGATGATCAAATTAGCCCCCAAGCAGGAATTGCGACAACTGAAGAATCCTCCCTCTTGAAGTACATCATGCGAAATTTCGATGAAATTACCTCNGGTGGGCGGGATGAAGAGGTGAGGGTGCAGAGGCTTGAAAATTTCCCCCGGTCGCCTATCTCTCTCTCTCTGTCTCTCTCTCACTCTCTATCCTCCCTGCCCCCAACTAATATAAAAAAATACGNAGCTAAAAAAAAAAGACAATTTCTTTATCTGTTTATTAATTTTCTTCAATTATTTTTTTAGGGGACGGAAAAGGCAGTTACAAACTTACAATAAATAACGAAAAATAATAAAATATTCTCGTGCTGACGTCATGTTTTTGATACGTTGCTTGTCTTATGTGTCCCCCTTAACGAGCCCGAGGCCTTGGGTTTCACTTGAGATGTGATACCATTCAAGCCAGACGTCAATTTTGTGGTCACGTTGCCCGTCTAAGCCGTAACGATTTCTACTCATTTTGAAATATTGATTACCAGTTATTTTAGGGCCCTCCCCCTCTCTATCATTGGACGCGGAGTCGAGTTCCACACAAATGGGATAAATTACCTTGCTATAAAATTTTTAAAATATAATTTTATTATATATTTTTAAAAAGTATAACTTAATTTTACTATCACATTTTCATAATATAAACAACTTACATAACACTGATCCATGACTTTGATGAAGTGAACTTGAGTGTCATGTGTCACCGGACTCCCAATCTATTTCTTCTTTCTCACTCCACCGTGCGCTCTCTCTGTCTCCCCCCCCCCCTCCCCTCTCTCTCTCTCTCTCTCTCTCTCTTTGCCAGCTCTCTCTTTCATGCTCTTTTTCTCTAGCTGCCACAGGCCAATTTTTCAATCAAGATTTAATTAATTTTTTATTATTTAATAATATTTAATATTTAATTATTTTTTAT